>JANIJG010008024.1:352-71486 GCA_024611175.1 Megaceryle torquata | reverse complement strand
GAATTGTTCAGCTGTGATGGGTGTAATTAAAACAATAGCCCCTTTAGATCACCCCAGTTTTTTTTTTTTTTTTTTTTTACTATTGAGTTTGATTTATATGCCTATTTGCATATCAGCTTGCAGCAACTTCAGCAGATTTTGTAAGTCTTACAAAATAGTGGAGATTATGAAAGCTTCAAACCTTTATGACTAGCACTGGAGTTTGCAACAGAAAGAGTGGGTGGTTACTTCCCCGTTGAGTGCGTTTTATGCCAGGATGACAGTCTGTATTGACCTTCTACTGCCAAGTCATAAATGCATAAAATCTGTGTTGCTAATGGAAACGCTGACAAGTCTTGAACTGCAGCAGACTGGCATAATAAAAATGTTAAAATTTCCAGCTGCAGCTAATGTCAGATTTTCATTTTGGTTTTGCTGCCTGGCATCTGGTGATGGCCTCATCTCAAAACAAGGTGAAGTGTCCTGGTGTTTTTTTGTTGGTATTGTTACAGCACAGACTCTTTCTGTTCATTTACATATATGAGGCTGATTTAAAAACAAACAAAAACCAACCAACCAAAAAAACAACCAAAAAAAGAGAAAGAAAAATGTCTTACTTGTTGTGAAGCCAAAGAATAGGAGACTTGGGCACATTCAGGTTGGTTGTAGTGGTACTTGGAAGATGAGACCTGTGGGCAGTGTAATTTTCCAACTGCTGAATTTCAGGCCAGCTGTTCAGGCAGAGATTTAAGAATTACAGACTCAGAGTAACATTTCATAATAATTGCTGGCATTTATTAACATTATTAATGGAGCACAGATTAATATTTGCATCAGTTAGTGCCAGTTTTCAGAGATCCAAACTGATATGTGTCATGTTTAGAAATTATTTCCTTTGTAAAATCTTAACATGTCCAAAAGATCAGAGAGTCATAGAGATGATGCTCAGGGTGAAATTGCTGCAGTAGTGACAGGTACATACGCCAGAGGATCCTGACAGGTCCTTTTGAAAATGAATCTTGGAGCAGTTCCCTCCTCTTAGAGGACTGATGTGAAAAACAGATTTGTGGTGTAGTGGACCACATGTGGCTGTGGAGACCAGGGATTCCTGAATTTACTTGAACTTAGTTTGGTTTTAATGTGGTTTCTAATGCCCTAAGGAAGAATAATTAATGCTGCAGTTCCTCTTTAACAAGAAATTAAAAAATATGCTTGCTTTGCAGATTTGTTCTAAAGGGCAGTAGGTTAAATGTGGAAAAAACAGTTGTCAGTTTATCACAGAATCAGAATGGTAGGGGTTGGAAGGGACCTCTGGAGATCACTGGGTCCAAACCCCCCTGCCAACACAGAAACACCCAGGGCAGGCCACACAGGAACAGATCCAGGCAGGTCTTGAAAGTCTCCAGAGAAGGAGGCTTCACAGCCTCTCTGGGCAGCCTGTTCCAGGCTCTGTCACTCTAACAGTGCAGAAGTTTTTCCCTCCTGTTGAGGTGGAACTTCCTGTGTTTCACCTTGTGACCATCACCTCTTGTCCTGTCACAGGGCACCACTGAAAAGAGCCTGGCCCCTTCTGCTTGACACCCACCCTTCAGAGATTTGTAACCTTTCATAAGATCCCCTCTCAGTCTTCTCCAGGCTAAAGAGCCCCAGGGCTCTCAGCCTTTCCTCATCAGAGAGATGTTCCAGTCCCTTCAGCATCTTTGTAGCCTCCGTTAAATTCTCTCTGGTATTTCCCTGTCCCTCTTGAACTGGGGAGACCAGAACTGAACACAGGAGTACAGATGTGGTCTCACTAGTGCAGAGTAGAGGAGGAGGAGAAGCTCTCTCGCCCTGCTGGACACACTCTTTTTTTTATGCACCCCAGGACACCATTGGCCTTCCTGGCCACAAGGTCCCATTGCTGTCCCACGGAGAACTTACTGTCCACCAGGATGCCAAATGAAATGGCGCTGCAGGGCACATGCTCCTCGTCGAGCTGTTTGCCATTCGCTGGAGGGAGGAGCAGTCTGCTGCATGGCTTTTTAGTTTAATCCAAACATTTTTAGAGGCAGATTTGAGTGCTGGTTGAACATCACCTTCACAGGTGGTTTCCTTCCCCTCACTACTACAACTTTGTTTAAGCTTTTCCCCATGTCTTTAACTATCATGGTGTTCCCATCCTTAGGAGCCAAGCAGCTTGAGAGCTGAAAGAAGAGTGTTGTCAGGAGGGTGATTAAAACAGGGATTGATGCTGCTGGGAGCCAGGGTTCAGTCACCTCTCTGGGCCTCAGCATTAGTGCTATGTCAGACACAGTAGCTTTACCATGCACAGCAAGTTTATGGGCTTTTTATTGTCTTGTGCTGCCAGAAAATGTTGACCCCGGAGTAGCTGGGCTCTGTAAGCAGTGAGCAGTGGAGGGCAGCGTGCTCTGCAGACCGTTTACGTTCCCTCTTTAATTTGTCACTTAGGGGTCATATCTTTTTACATTTACATTTTTAAATTAGTTCAGCGTGCCCTTAGCTTTGCTTCCAGAACTCACACTGAAAACTTCCCAACTTTATGAGTTACAAAAAAAATTCCAAAACCCCTCACTTAATTTACTTCCAGTATGCAGAACAACCTACAAAGTTATCAGATGGCTTCACATTTTTATGAGTTTGGGGAGAAATTAGATTTTAGGGCTTATATACAACATGGAACAATTGTGTCTTCTTGGTCAGCTCTTCAAAGAGGATACGGTCAAGAGAAATTTGGCCCAAAATTTAAAAGGAAAAGAAAAGTTTTGGCATAAAAAACAATCTGGTCAAAATAAAATGGTTTGTCCAACATAAATTCCATTAAAAGTAAAGCCAGACTCAGCAAATGCTTGAGATCTCCCATATGGACTGAAGAATAGTTTTACATTGGAGCATAAATGCAGTTTTTTGGAGTGCATTTGAGACTGCTTCTGTTTTGGAAGCCTGCTCATGTCTTGTTTGAATGACAATTTAGACTGTATATAGCAAAAAAAAGTGTTAGCATATCTGGAACATCAGCATAAATGCTGCCTGTTAGAAGAAATGTTTCTTTTTAAAGAGAACAAATCACGAAGTTCTGAGGACCAGCTCTCTTTGGTCACATGAGTACGGCAGGGATGTAGCAGGATGGTTTAGTGGCTGATGCATTTGAACATGAGTCTTCCAGGTCTGTCATCTGCCTCTGATGTCTTTATGATATTTGTGTGTTTGAAAATCCCTCTAAACAGATACCCAAACTTACTGATATCAGCAATGCCTCTGATTAGCCTCAGTTCCCTTTGAGTGCTGTACAGATAGTAGCACTGCTCTCCCCCAGGAATGACATGAATATGGGAAGATGGTGGAGATGAAGGTGTTAGCTTATTCAAGTTGTATTTTTAAGGCATATTCTCATCCAGGGTATATCATAATATGAGTCAGAAAGCTTCAGTTTCCCTCGATAAATGGAAATATATTTTTATTTATTTTTATTTCTTTTGTATTTGTCTATCCTCACAATGGGACGAAATGGGTACTTATTTTTCTGCCCTGTTAGCTTTGAGCTTCCACTATACGTTGCTGTAGAGGGACAGTGTAGTTGGGTCCAGATCCCAATTCCCTCAACTCCTTGAAGCTATTGCAAGAGAAAAATGTGGCTTGTAGGAGTCAGCCTCTCACTAAATCAGTACTTAGAGTTAAATAACTGGTGCTGCTTTCAGAGAATGGCAAGTAGCTGGCTCCTCTAGTGCCTACTCAGGGGCTTTATTACAGCCTAGAGAGATGAAAACCAGCCAAAACAGAAAGTCTGAAAAGATGAAACTCATGGATAGATAGACACTCTTTTCACATCCATATCTATTTGACACCACGGGCTGTTGAATGACTGGAATCAGGTGCACACGCTTTTATCGACCGTACATTTCCTAACTCCGGGAAGGGAAACGGCCGCTTTCGTGCAGCCGAGGGGAGGAAGCTTCACAGCCGGTGCGGTTGCCTCCGTGCGCGTGTGTCTTGAGGGGTGGGGAAGGCAGCCATCCTTAACCAAACATTTGCAACCTGCTGTTTTAGCTGGAATAGGAAAACCAGCTTGACAAGAATGAACGGCTTCGCCAAGCGACATTCAGGGGAGGTTGGTGGGATTTTAAACAAATCTCCTTAAGCAAGCATGAAAACAAGCTATTTAGCGCTCATTAATGTCTCAGGTTAAACTCCTGAATAATTTGTCATGGTTAGGCTCGTTTGGTTTCATTGGTGTTTTTCTAGTGACTAACGAGATGACAGCTACACATGCTCTTTGGTATGCCACTGTTCACAATAGGGTTTAAAGTTGTGTATTTGTTATTGATGTCATTACAGTGATGGATTTGAGCTCGGTTTCTGAGGCAGCCGACTGGGTGGTTAGGACTAATTTCTAGCAATGGTTTTGGAGGTTGAAACCAAAGTGTGTATAAAAGGAAATGTTTCTTCTTTTAAGCAAATAATTTGAACCCAGATGAATGAAATTTAAGCAAGTGGGCATCAACTCTGAGTTAATTTTGACATAGTTGTCTGGAAATCATCACCAATTAAAATATTTTTTTGAGCTCGAATGTAGTATTGTCTTTCGGTGCTTATGTAAGAGAGGAACAAACTGCTTGTTTAACCCCAGCCTTGAGACTACTGGCCAGTATATATGACTGAAGTCATAGCCATCTGGAGCTACGGAGAGGGCATGGGCCTTGGCAACCCCCACTTTATGGGGGCAAGGCGATTTCCTACCTGAATTGTAAAAATACATAAATTTGAATAGATCGCTCGCACCCGTTAGGATGTGCAGCTCATTTGAGAAATGAATCTCACCAAACACAGTGGACATTTTCAGACAACAGTTGCTAATAGAGAAGACAAATGTAGCTGTTTGTGTTGACCTTTGTAGTAAGGGAACATTTCTCTAGCATGGGGACTCCTGCAAAAGTCCTGCAGAATCCAGCGTGAGTCTGCGATGTGCAAGGAAGCAGCTCTGGAGCCTGGGAATCTGAGTCCAGAGTGAAAATGAATCCCTCGGGTTGTTATAATCAGATTCTTTCATGTGCTCCTCCAGACTGAATAGCTAGGGAGATAGCTCCTTAATTTGTACACACAACTTTCACACCTGCACATAAAGAAAACCTTTGATGCCAAGTGCTTGATGGAACAACAAGACGAGTATGTGCAGAATTAAAAGGATACACACCACACATAAATATTTCTATAACTTTTAGACTCTGTGCATCTAAAATAATAATGAATATCCTGCCTGATGGGGAGGAGCAGTGTCTGCACTGTGAATTTGGCCCTTTCGTGAGGGCATTGGGGGTTTTTTTTTGTTGTTTTTATGTTGCAAAGAGAGTTGAAATGTTGAAGACTTGAGTATAAATGTCTGTTGCCGTGTTTCCAACCACAATCTCACTTCTGCAATGAGACGGACTTTTAACATTTAAATTTTTCTTATTGGTGTTCATTTAGCTTTTTGCATTTTCTTTTATTATGGTATATGCCTACATATGCATATATATATATATCCATACATAATAGTACTGTGTGCTTATGACACAGCCTATCGTGGGGTTTTGTTTCCCATTCCATAATTATCATCATTTGATTCTTGTGCAGTAGGGTACGTCTGTTACTTGGCCTCCCAGCACTGTAGACAGATGTTCAAATATTTCAACACAAACAAGACTGCTTATATTTAACTTACAGAATCAGTATAGCTTTGGTATGTATGCATGGAATTTATCCCACTGTGTGAAGTGTTAACACTAGACCTGTGCACCCCTTCAGCCTGAAAGAAGGTAGACCTGAAATTGCACTTAATTTCAGCCTTCAGTTGAGTCCATACTGAGAAAATTTCAGGGCTTAGAGGCACGATCAAGTTACAGGGGACGTCTGTGTTTCCACATGTCAGCTGAGCCACAGCAGCTGCCCGGTAGGTGTTCTTGGCCCCCCATAAATATAAGTTGATTTGATTTAGCTTAGCCTTCAATAAAAGAGGCTTAAGATAAGTAGAATTGTTGCACGCTCTGCCACAGGCAGTGAGCACACGGGCAGATGGTTACCATCCAGGTCAGGGACATGGTAACCTGTTCCACCCCAGGAATTGAATGTGTGTCTGTACAGTCCTGTACTGGAAATGGTCAAGCCAGTTTTTAAATGAGCATTTACATTCTCTTTTAAAAATCAGTCGTTGAATCCCTTAAGATAGCTGGGTTTGATGGCTTGCTTAAGAACAGTTTGCCAGTCCTCTCTCAGCCCCACAAGCGCTGTTGCTTACAGGGAGATGGGTGATTGAAAACAGAATTTGCTCATTGAAACCAGAAATTATTTTATTTCTCAGCCTGGTTGGGGAGAGACTTCTTTAGACAGACTCGGACAGGTATTTTAGGCCCTAAATTTTACCAGTCTTGACTTCTCAGGTATTCTGGATATGGAAAAATAGCTTGTATTTTTCGACCTTGAGCTCTGTAATTCCTACAGTCTATAATATTTTGTATACAACCAAGAGCTGATTTAAGAAATTTGCTTTGGAAGTCCCCTGGGGCCTCATCCTGCTTGCTGAGTAGGGTGAACGAGCACAATTGCGAGCTCTGTGTGAGAAAATGAGAGTGCACCGTGAGCGCGGGCAGAGTACCACAGAATCACAGAATGACAGGAGTTGGAAGGGACCTCTGGAGATCAAGCCTGGCTCAGTAAGCCACATCTCAGCAATGCTTTTGACTTTCAGTGTGAATGGTAATTCATTTGGTCATTTCAACTCAGAGTAAATTACCTAAATTTCTACCTCTGGATTTAGAGTAACATGCTCTTAATCTGCTCTTCCTTAACATCTTATGACTCTCCTTAGATAAGGGATTTGAGAAAATGTTGAGTTTGTGTTTTCCACTTTCCAAAGCCCCTTTGAACAGTCAGAATTTCCATTTCCTTAACTCACAGTCCTCTCTGTCATTCCTCTACCCTGTGTCTGCAGTTGTCTAGGAAGTGATGTCTGTCCTTGTACAAACTTTTTAGTGTCCCTAATGAGATTGATTCTTATTATATGTAAATACATACAGACCATTGATGTTCCTGAACATGCATGTCCATGGGGAGGCTCCCATCATTTTCCTGTTGATTAAGGTTGTTGTAAGGGAGGTAAAGAGAAGAAGGTAGGTCAGTTTAGGTGGACTTCGCATGTAGCGTTTCTCATGGCCACATCCAGCAGGGCAAGCTGATAGCAGAACCTGCTGCAGATATAGTAGGAAAAGCAGAAGGTACAAGGGTGGAGGAATCTGCCATAAGTGCCTTAGCCTCCCTGCAGGGAAATTGGGAGCCCAGGTCTGTGTGACAATAAATCCATGCTGGGGGAAGGCACATCATTTTGCCTTGCACATCCTCTAGCAGGAGGAATCACCGTGGCTGGGAGACCTGAAGGCTTCTTGCGTGTCCAGCCACAGCTCTGCTGTCTGGGAAGAACATCATTCCCCAGTGCTCCTCTAATCAGCATCAGTCAAAACAAGCTGGCTTAGCAGAGTCCTGCTCCAAATCAGCAGTAGCCGTTGGTTGAAGATGAGTGATGAACAGCGGAGAGAGGCCAAGCGCGATAACCTTGTCAGCCGGCAGAGCTGCAACCCGAAGAGGCCCCTTGAACGCAGCCCTGATTGTGTTGGGCTTGGTTACCCCCCACGCTGACAGCACGTCCAGGCTCTGTGATGAGGAGCAACAGCAGAGGCTGCGAAGTGGACAGTGACCAGGTTCCAGTGAAACATCTCACTGAGATTGGCTTCTTCCTTGGAACGGAAACTGAGCTCCAAGAAAGTCAATTCCCATTAGCTGAGCACCTAAGTGAGGTTTATTTTTTAAAGCGTTATTTAAAAATTCATAGAGTTTGTTAGGCAAAAAAAATCCAGCAGCCTAAGTGAGCTCCAGTGTGAGAAACCCCTTCAAACAGAGGCTTCTCCTGGCAATGCTGACACTGTACTAGCCATAAACCTGCTGCTGCAACTCGTAGTTGGTCATTTCTCCCCTAAGGGGGAAAAAATAACTGAGATCTGTTAGAGGGGAGAAAGCCTCCAGGCAGTTTTAATCCAGAATTCTGCAGCCTGACATTAATGAGAAAAACTGGTTTGGTTTTGGTTTTGGGGTTTTTTTTTGTTTGGTTGTTTTTTTGCCAGTTTTTGGCCAGTTAATTTCTACATTACAGGCAGTAATAAATTGTCAAGTTTTTTTGTGGAAAGTTTGGCTCAGTGTATTTCTGAATGCAAGGTACCAGCGCAGTCACTGTGAAATCCCATTTCACTTTGGCTCACAGTTTTGCAATGACGTTTTTTGTTGTCTTTTGTAATTAATAACTTACTTTCTGTCACTTCTCCGTGCTGCCCATATAAATATTTCTAAAGCGAAGCTCCTTGTATTTTCTAACCTCATAGAATCCTAGAATGGTCGGGGTTGGAAGGGACCTCTGGGGATCATCTAGTACAACTGAACACATGGGAATAATATGGGATGCCAGGTGTGTTCCTCTGTCTGTTACTGTCCAGCACGTCCCTCCCATTCATTGAAGTGCTGGTGTAGAAAAGCTCAGATAGAAAAGAAAAATGGTGGAAATGTTGAATTCTTTCCTGCTGCTGCACACATGCCGGCCAGGGTTCAATCAGAGAGTAAAGGGTATCTGGTACAGCCAAGAAACAACTTGTCCAGTAGCATCCTCATCTCTAAATGCTTACAGTTCACAGGGAATCAGAGCAGATTACTAAAATTGCAATTTTTGAGGAAGTAGACTGAAATGTTTGGTGTGTTATAGCTAGAGCAATGAAAGGATAGTGGATGGGCGGAGCTTAAAACACCCAGAACGACATGTACAACAAATGCAAAGAAGGGAAATACAAGATGGATGGAAGACATCAAAGAGTAATTGTTTGCTAGTCTGTGTTGGTTTCTTTTGTGGACGAAGCTGCTGAAAATTAAAACGGGGACAAATAATCATTACAGAATCATAGAATGGCTTGGGTTGGAAGGGACCTTTAAAGGAATGGATTGGGTTTCTAAAGAATTAAACATAGAAAAAGGCAGGGAAAGAAATATGTGAATTCTATTTACTTGAGCTGCTGGCTGATAAATTGTTTCCTTTTTAGTTGTTCCATTAAAACCCAAAAAGACAGCATGTTTTGAATTATCAAATTAATAACATTGATTTAAGTTCAGTAATTTCTGAGTCGTGGGAGAGAGAATAGCCTAGAGTACTCCAGAACCTGCTAACAAACTCTGAGAAGTGCTGATGGGAAGGGAATGATATCTGACAATCCCATAATTTTGAGATTAATCGATGAGATGTCCCATGAAATTGGGGTTTTTTTCAGTGTTGACAATTTCTTGTAGACCTCAGCACAGGGCAAGCAGACTCCTTTCCCTCCTTGAGGGGATTTTGGATTTCTAAAAGTGTTACTCATTAATTTTGGAGTATTATGAGTCAACGTATTCTAACACAATTTCTGACATGGGCATGTGAGTCCAAGCCTGCATATAGTCATCAGGTGAACAGGCATCCAGGTATAGGGGAAACAAAACCTGCAGAGGTTCCATTTTAAAGAATTAAGATGAGTGGAAATCCCCTTCACGATAAGGAGCCAACAGCCTGTGCCATTTCTGAAAAGACCAAGGGAACACTGGCGTTTCCCAAAGTTTTGCATTCAGGGTGTGGCATAAAACCCAAGGTTGTTATCATTTGTGGTCAGAGATCTCATTGTACTTTCACCAGCACATTAGTGTTGGCCCGTGAATGCCAGCCCTTATAACCATATGCAACCATACACATGGGAGTTTTCACTGCTGCTTCGTGTGGTTAGCACTTTTTCAATTTTATATTTTATTTTGTTACTGAGTACCTGACTTCTGTGTAAAGTCCCCACATTACCTGATCATTGGTGAGGACAACAATCCTTGCTGGTCATTTGTAAGTCACTGGTGCTTGGTTTTATTGCTAAACTGAGGTTGAATTCCTTTAGATATTAATGGTCCTGCCTATTGAGTAGGTCTCTGTGCAGGTTTGGTCTCACTTGGCCAAGTCAGACTGGAGAGAATGTGTGTCAAGTACATGACTAATAATACTCCAAAATAAATGGGTAATAATAATGGGGAGCCAGAATTTTTTTCAAGGTGACATTTTTGGCTAAATGATTTTAAAGCAAGTTTGCATCTTACTAACCAGGTTGCCTCTTTGAACTTTCAGTTCAACTGTCAGAAAGTTAAATCAATTTATAGAGTAAATCAGTGTTTGAGTGCAGTTTTCCTGGGTTGTTTTTTTTGTTTGTTTGTTTTGTTTTCTGTCCTTATTTAAAACCTCAAAACCACTATGGGTAATTTCCCCAAGATCCACTTTCGACGTTTGTGGCATGTAGCGTGAAGAGTAGGTGCAGCTGGCCAAACCCCAGCACTCTTATCCTTCTGAGCCTTTTCCTCCCGTTCTGGTGAGTAACAGAAGAAAAGCTGCCACCCCTCTCCCCACAAAACCAAAGGCTAACTGGAATAGCTGTGTCAGCCCAAATCTTACAAACTGAGTAGGAGTTTTGCCATAAACTTGGAGGAGAACAGGAGCTGGCCATTTCTGCTGGGTTTAACCTCTGTCTCCCTTTGCCACACCTCAGTTGACAAGCAATTCTTCTGCTCCGGAGCCTTATCAACCATTCAAAACTCACAAATATTGTTTAACCACAATGATCACCACAGGAAACGTTGGCCTGAAAATTTAGGTTTTGTTTTGAAAACAGAAGGTTTGGGGGAAGAGAGAGCATTGTTAAATCCAGCTTGGATGAAAACACGCTCTTAGCTTTTTTTAGTCACAGAAAGACAATGCTGTCGCTAACGTCTTCAGTATTTCTTTGTTGTGTTGAAAGGCTTGGTCAGAGCATTTTGCCCGGGCATGGGACCGAGAAAGTACTGTTGACTTAACAAACCAACCTTATTTGGTTGTATTAGTAAGAGCAGCTTTGATAATGGTCAATACACTTCTGCAGTTTTATCAGAGGTGCAATTACTTTGTAGTAAGACTTATCAATATGCCACAGCTACGAGGAGGATCTTTCAGTACCATGCTCTCCAGAGATTAAATGGGAGGAAATTCCCCAGAGTTACAGGGTGAAGGGATAAAATGTGTGAGGGAAAGCAGAGACTGCCTTGCCTATGGAACCATCAGGAGCTGAGCACAAACCCTCCAGCCCGTGGCAGAGCATCCTCTGCCCATCCTGTCCACAGAAACCTAAGGTGGTGGCAGACGCAGAGCTGTAGAACTGAGAACTGGATTTCACTATTTACATTACCATAATTTATCTGTAGTGTAATGTTGAAATTGCCACTAGGAAAAGATTAGAAACATGTTTCCTGATCGGTTTTCTCACCACTCGGGCCACACACATGCAGAGTTTGCCATTAACCATTGCAGAGTTCCCGTGCCCGGCGGAGGAAGGTGCTCGTTCAGTAGCCTCAAGCTGCACTGAGATTTGCAAACCATCAAGAAAACAGCCCCATGCACCATTCAGCTGTTCCCTGTTGTTTGCTTCTGGTATATACCTGATTTCTGATCTGATCTCATAGTCCCAGTTGCTTTTTTCTCTACATTTATGTTTTCAATATGAAAAATCCCCCAATTTACACTAGGAAAAATCCCCCGATCCTATGGCAAACCTTCTTCCCCTTCCCTCACCCCTCTGCTACCAGGAATTGCATCTTTGTAACACTGTAGGCAGATTGACACACTAAAACTATGTGTGTACTTTCTTTGATTTAATTGGATTTGCTAGCCTGAAATGTAGTACATTTGCTAATTCCATAAACCAGCTACTGTAACTAAAATCAGACACAGTCACAAAAAAAAAAGCCAGATAGCATTTTAATCCAAAAGGGATATTTCCATGCTTTAAGGGTGGTCCCCCTTCTCTTTCAAATCTCCTTTAATGACTGTGTGTCTTGGTTAACATCCCTGTTTTGACAGGATTCCTTAGTTTACATTCAAAGTTGGATAGGTGATGTTTTGATACAAATTTTATTCCTTCAAGTCAAAGCGGTTTCATTTTGCCTGGATTTTTACCCATTGTTGATTGAAAGATTGGAAGTTTTGTAATGAATCACAGGATCGCTATGGTTGGGAAAGACCTTTCAGAGCCTCAGGTCCAACCATTATCTACTGCTGTCTGTCTAGCTGAGGGGAAAGACCAGCAGCCCAAGGTGGCTCTAGAAATGTTCTCAGCAAAGTCTCCACATCACACTTGTGGCGTAACCCAACGCTGACATTTAAAGCTCTATTTCAGTTTCCTCATACTTAATGTGGGGCACCCATTTTTACTTAAGTCCGGTGCTATTTCAGGGTCAAATATGAGAGGTAAATTAATTGCATAGGAAACCTCAGCCAGGCTAGAAGCTTCCCTCTGTAGAAATATGGTAGGTGCTTCGCTGCTCCGTGTTCTGGGGGCATCAGTCACAGTTTTGCTGTCTACCAACCAAAGGGAATTCATGCAGCCGTCAGGAGCAAGCCTTATGCAAGGCGACAAGTGCTAATCTTGCAGGAAATTCATCCTACATCCCACCCATTAAGGGAATTTGATGTAAAAATGGTTTAATGTCTCTTTAAAGGTGTCAGCAAGCATGTGAGGACCACACAGCTTGGGTTCCACTGAAAGTAATGGAGTGAAATTGTCTGCATAATTATTTTAGTTGGATTGAGAATCTGCAGTCCTCTCTTGCTTCAGGAAATAAACCTCTGTTAAAACCATATGGCAGTATTCTCAGAAGAGACCTGATTACAGGGCCACTTGTCTTTCACATCTCCAGGCAGAGTTGGGGAAAGTTGTTATGTTTGTGCATAACTAATCCTTCTTTTTCCTTGTGAGCAGACACCAAAATGTCATTTTGAGCATGTGTGAGGGTGCTGCTGTGTTTGCCTACACACATAAGCTTGTTTTTCAGTGTACTGAAGCAGCAATAAATGGTGCTGCCTCTGAGCAAAATTAGACATGGAAGGAATGTACCCTCGTGTACATACCAAAACTGCTTCACAGAGAAACACCCATCAGAATGAGTTATGCTTAAGTTTACTATAAGCAACGGTACTTTTAGAAGCTACAGTCAGTGGAAATGAAGTGACTTTACTTTATGAGGCCACTTAAATCGCATGCGCATAGAAAATAAAATACAAAGGGAGGGGTTTAATTACGGTGCGTCTCAACCTTGTCCCTGGCACGTCATCTCTCACCACTTTTACAGCTAACTGTGGGGTGACGCTAGTCTGACGTGATGGGGTCAGCATGGGCAGAGCCCAGATCCTTCTGCTCAGGATACTCCCAGCAGCCATCAGGATCTGGGTACCTGTCCCTGCCTGACAGGGCTCAGGGAGCTGCTCCTTACAGAAGAAGGCCTTTGACCAGTTTTTGATGTCGCTGCTTTTGCGAAAGCAGAGAAGGAAACATCCAAACACTAAATAGGAAGGTGTGAAAACCACAGAGCTTGGTAGAGGTACAGTTATCTTAACTGTCATGAGAGCGAGCTTTGACTTTCACTTTAAATTCAGAGGTCCCAATTCTCTCTTACATCAGTTTTATACCAGCGTGTGTCCATTTACTTTAGTGAAGATTTATGCCAGAATCAACAGGAAAGCAAGAAACATTATCAAAACATTAGCAAACAGTAATATCAGGCATTCTCAAACACTGGCAAGAAACTTTATCAAAGAAAAGCAAAACCGGAAAAAACACTTCTCACTGTCGAGTCTGAGTGATGTGCAGGAAGTAAATTACCACCACCACACCTGGGGAGAGCATCTCAGGGATAGACTTCTGTTCAAATGGTGCAGTGAAATCCCAGTATCCTGGAGAAGGGAACCTATTTTCCCTACCATATATAAGATATGTGATTTTAAATCAATATCTTGTCAGAAATGCTGCCATATGCTGGGGGTAGGCTTGACAGCAGATCACCTTTGGCAGTAGTTTGACCATCTACATCCATCGGAGATTAGAAATTTCTTCCTTTGTCATAGTGCTGAACTCTCTATAGACTTTTACTGAAAAAAGATTGCTTTCTTTTTATAAGCTTTGACTTCCTTACAGTTTATGTTGAAGCTGGAAGAAGTCTTCCATCCCTCTCTTCTGTTGTTGCCTTTTTACTTCATTGAAATTGGTTAAGACAGATGAATTTTACTTGTAAAAAAACCCAAGGCAAAACACCGCTAAAAGGTATCCCATTTCTTCATCATCACCAGCATTGCTTGTTTTACTTTTCTTGGCCAAAAGGGGAACAGCACTCTGCATTCTATTTTCCATCTTTCTTTTATGGAATTAAATCGGGGTTGTGCTTAAAGAAAAAGGAAACCCTTGTAAGTAATGTGCTGTCCTCTAATAAATGGTGCCAATGGCTTGACTGTGACTTCTCCATGGAAAAAAAAAAAAAAAAGAAAAAAGGCTAAAAGGTAGACTACACAGCTTGTATCTAATATTCCATAACTGAAGAATCAAGCTGTGGACTGACAGAGACATAACTCTAACCATTGCAGTGGAAGCAGCTATATTATTCCTTTAAATGAGTCATACGACATTAAAAACAAAGCAAATAATAAAATTCAAATTTGTACAAGCTGTAAAGACTTCAGGGCCAGGCTGTCTCCCACTGAAGACAGTGGCAAAGCCTCTATTCATGGATCTGGCAGATGGCTTGGGCCCCATACAATCCCATTTTTCCAATTGTAGGTTCATACTTTTTTATCCTGCGAATTAAATGAGGATTTGCCACCCGCAAAATAAAACCCCAAGAAAGAACCTCACTTTAAATAGAACGAGCTATTGAGGCGATATTAATAGCACAGGGATGATGAGTATTTCCAGAATTTAAGTACTTTACTGTTATTTCTGCCTGTTTTAAGAAAGCAGAATAAAATATCCTTGCCACTCTTGCATTGCAGAGATGTTTTCCACTGGTGCACTGTAGTGGGCATCCAAACTTAACGACTCACCAAAATAATAATGAAATAGTTACAGATTATTCAGAGCACTTCTCAGTGCTGATCCAATGTGTTCTGGTGTCTGTCCGAGCTCGAAGCTTATGTATATGTATAGGTAGGGCTGTATGTGTGTGCTTGTGTATATCTTTGAAAGTTAGCAGGTTCACAACTGCCCAATTGAATGACTTGTGATTTAGGCATTTACAGCTTCTTTTTCTTTCATTTCCCCCTTTTTTTTTTTTTTTTTTTTTTTTTTTTTTTATCATGTTGCACCCACAATGCAAATTCCAAGTGGTTTTCTGTTGAGCAGTGAAATAGTGTAGTTACAGCAGGGTCAAAGTAAAGCCTGTGAGCTGTAATCTTCTTTAAAAAATGAACTTGGGGAGGATTCTGCAGCTCAGGGCACTGGTGATAAGACAGAGGTTTCCCTGTCTTCTATGCTACATCCTGTCCAGTGACCAAAATGAATGCCCTCTACACGCCCTTGGTGTACGAGCGAGAGAGTCTCGAGAATTCAGCAATAAAAATCAGGTCCTGTTTAGACCAATCTTCTCTGCCGTGCCTTGAGGAGAAGCCCATTTTTTACTAAACTTGATGTGGATGGAAGCAATAGAAGAGGTATTTGGGGTTTCTGTGGGATGAGCTCCTGAAATGCTCCCTGCAGAAGCAGCTGGAGCAGTGGTAGTGCAGATCTTGCCTGCAGGAGCCCCAGCCTTTCCTGGGCTTTCCCCGTGTGTTCCTCAGCGAAGTTTGCCGCGCTGTGAATGGCATTGCCCGCTGCTTGTGTTGGCCACCCTCCAGCTCCATCTTGCAGGAGCATCCCCCCCTCCTCCCCCCAGCATTCCTGGGGATTTGTTACCTTCTGGTAGCCGAACACAGAGGCAACCAGGGCAGGGGGTGAGATTTATTCTCCAGGACTCTGTTTTCCTATTGTTTTTAAGTTCACAGGAGGCTCCCCGTTACTAAACAAACTTTACAACTGTCAGCAAAAGGGTCAGCCCCCTGCCAGAGCCCTTCAAAAATAGACTATGTTCCATGGAGCCAAATGCAGTTGTGTCACTCACCTCCCTCCCCTCTCTTCCACCTGGGGCTTTTGGTACAGGATAACACTCCTGAGCAGGTTAAACACCTGGCTTAGGCACCGAGTTAGCGACCTGCAAAGCCCGTAAGGACAGGCTTAACTTTGACCAAGGACTTTTATCTTGTGCACTTGCAATGCTTTGCTGAGTTTTGGGCGTGATGTTATTAAACAGCCAGTCCAGGGTAGAGGCAGTCAGCCCTAGTGCTTGGGGGGTTGAATGTGAGATGAATGTATGTAGAGCTGGAGTTTCTGTAGAAAGGATGGGATTTATGTATGTATAGCTCACAGCAGAGTGTAGCTTTTATTTTCTTTTCCACCTAAGGAAAAAAAAAATAAAAGTCCACTGGAGATAGCTATGAATGAAGCACATCCAGGAGCAAATAATGCAAATAATGAGGCTGTCCTGTTGGAAAATCCCAAGCTATCACTGCATTGAGGAGTTCCTTACACTTAGAAGACATAGGTTGTCCAAAGCATTTGCTTCCAGGCTTAGTGAGTTGTGTTTTTTTCCCTGAGAAGTTTTGCATTTTGATGTCCCTTGTTCTTCAGTGTTTATAAATATTTAAAAGGTGGGTGTCAGGACGATAGGCCAGACTCTTCAGTGGTGCCTTGCAGTAGGAAAAGGGGCAACAGACACAAACTGGAACATGGGAAATTCCATCTGAACATGAGGAAACACTTTCATGGGAGGGTGACCTGGAACAGGCTGCCCAGATTGGTTGTGAAGTCTCCTCTAGAGACTTTCAAACCCACCAGGATGTGATACTGGGCAACCCGCTCTAGTGAACCTGCCTTAGGAGGGGGGGTTGGAATAGCTGATCTCCAAAGGTCCCCTCCAATGCCTGCCATTCTGGGATTCACATTGCAGTGAAGAAGGGCATGGAGGTTTTAGCAGAATGCAATGGCCAGGGCTACTCTGCATGGCACCATCTCTCTGAGTAACCAGCAGATGCACAAGTAAGAAAGCAACAACCAAAACCAGTCATGGGCTAGTAACACGTTGATGGTCTTTTGGACCTTCATCTGGGGATTCAGAACACTCCTAAGCATTGGCCCTGAAATTCTAGTTTTACTTCATTGTGTATCCCTAAAAACAAGTGAAAATTCAGAGTCATGCTTGCTAAACTAATGATGAAATCATTCTTTTAATACCCACTGTGAGGCAAATAAATGACAGTTACTCTGAAGCTAGAGACGTAGGAACATTTGGTGCAGAGAGGTTAAGATCAGTGTTTCCAAACTCACGTTCCTTGGGGCCTGGACTACCTAAGCAGACCCAGCCTGCATTTTCTGTGCCCTTTCATGGCAGCTGGAGATGCTGAGCCCTCTGCAGCAACAGGCCCGCAGTTCACATGAGCTGCCTGCCTTAATGTACTCATGGTAAAAAAATTGTGTACGTGACTTAGCCAAGTGCAGTCACTCAGTCCTAGAACAGTAGGGCTAAAAGAAACCTCAGGCGACCTAGTCCATTTCTCCTCAGAGGAAGCATTATATATACTTAGATCATCACTGACATCTGTCCAAATTCTTAAATCCTTGCCTTCCACTTAGCAAGTCTGGGTTTTGTGTTTGTTTTGTTTGGGTTTTTTTTTTCCTTTTATACTTAAAAAGGAGATTGCTAATATCATACATTAATCTCCTAAATCTCCTCCACCTCAGATGCAGCCAGCTTTTTCTTGTTCTGCTCTCAGCTGACATGGAGATCAATTGATTACCATTTTTGTTAGAAAACATTTCATTCTTATCATGTCCTTTCCTGCTCGTCTCTTTTCTAGACTAAACAAATGTATTTCCTTCAACTTTTCCATGTAGGTCATGCTTTCTAAATCTCTTATCACTCCTGTTGCTCTTCTCTGGATTCTCTCTCATTTTTCTGTATCTTTCTTAGAGGGTAGTGTCCCAAGCTGATAAAGCAGTCCAGCTGATGTCTCACCACTTCTGAGCAGAGTGTAATAGTTACCTTCTATGTCTTTTATGTGACTTAACCATTAATCTTTCCCAGAACTGCATTTACTTCTTTTTTTTTTCTTAAAAAAAAAAAAAAAAAGACAGAATCCTATTATTGACTCGCATCCAACTCTCTGCTACTCCCAGATTGTCCTCCACGGTGTTGCTGGCTGATAGGTTTGTTGTTGTGGTGCATTTGAGCATCTAAAGTGTAGTACAGTGCACTTAACTTTTGCTGCATGCCATTTAACTAATGGCATGGGAAATACCATTTCTCCAGTTTTCTAAGATTGTTTCAAATTCTGACCCCTTTCTCCAAAGTCTGGAGGACTCCTCCCTACTGGATGTCACCTCAGGATTTTATAATCGTGCTTTGTACTGTGTCATCCAAGTCATTAAAGAAAATAATAAATATTAATTGGCTGACAACACATCAGATGCCGTCCGTGTCAGTATTGCTAGCGATGGTCAACGGGCAAACTTGTAACACTAAACTCCCACCCATGCATCCCCTAAATCTGTGTTTCAGCCTTTAAATGGCACTTGCTTTCCCTCAAAGACTTGAAAATAGAGGTTAATCCATCCCGGCTGCCACCTGAGACAGAAACTCCCCTGCTGGCCTTGGCAGATAGAGGTGGAGCATAACAAGGAGACAAAAAGTGCAACTCACCTCCAGGATTGTTTGCAGGGTCTTCAGGTCAGCAGTTCTCTTATGCTCAGCTGCATCATTTATGTGCCATTTAAGCTTGTCCATCTTCGGCACTTGGACATCGTGTGGGTGCCGGTGCAAGTGCTCTCATTGCACAGCAAGTTGAGTACCTTTTGCAACATGAACATTGCCCCAGTAAACCCACTCATTGCCAGCAGCACAAGACTTTTTTACACACTAGAGTGTATAAATAAGAGCAAAGAACAGTGTTAAACATAATTTCTACTGGGGGAACCACCAATTCTTTATACCTTTCATAAGGAAAAAAGGGAGACATCCATCAAACTGTCATTACAAATTTGATGCCGCAAACCTAAGCTCATGGAGCTGCCAGGAATCTGCAAACCTTCTAAAGGATACGCCTGTTTTTGACATTCAAAATAAAAAATCTTTATAGATTTTTGTGGGAAACACTGATGGGCCAGCAGCTAAATGACATTTCTCAACAGTCAGACAGACTCCACACAAACTGAATAGATGTCCAGTTTTAGAAAGACAGGTTAATTGCTTTCTGTGCTATGCCCAGGAACAAATAATACTTGGCCTATTTTACTTAGTGAGTAGGAAAAGATGTTTGAGAGTGGTTGGGTTGTTGGGTTTTTTTCTAAAGGCTGCTGCATCCTGGCTTCTGCCTCCATATGGCCTGAGTGTAGGTGCCCTTTATGTAACAATAACTTGATACCACTTAAAATACTTGGCGCTGGGAGCAGGGGAGTGGAATGCAGTAAGAACACTTTAGCAGGTCTGCGGGTGAGTAAACTCCAGTAGTTTTGGAAGGAGAGGGCAGGGTTTTCAGCGTATGTCTCCCCCTTCCTTGGCATTGGCAGACAATAAGAATACGGGGATTAGCATAGTAGACTCCGTTTATTACACTTGGGTGGATAAAGCAATTATCTGTCTATCATGGCTGTAGTAAATTGTGCAACAGCATTAACATGGGTGGATACATGGATAAATGCTACTCTGCCACAGAGGGTGCTGATACACAAGATAATCCTTCCAGTCGAACTTGTGAAGACTGTTTTCTTTTGGAGTTTATATCATGTTACCCCCGCTAGTGTAGATTGAAATGGCATCTTTTTTACTTTCAGCCACGTTTTCCAGGTTTCTTCAGCCATCTGAATTTTATTAGGAAGGTTATTTTAGAAATGCCCCACTTTAATCAAGTTTAAACAATCTGCTTAAAACCTGCTGCATGGATATAAACACAGGAGTCTTCTAAAGCAGCAAAACAATCTGTTGAAAGACAGAGTGCAAACACGCACACATCCATCTATTACTGCTTAACTGTTGTTTCTTCCATGCCCGAATTCCCTTTGTAACCGCAGCCTTCAGCCTGCAACACGCTCCTGGTTCTGAGGGTGTAAAACAAAACCAAAAGGGAAAATGCACCTTACTGATGTCTAGAGAGCAGAGCAGCGTAGCATCGGAGAGCTCTTAGACTACATTTAAACTAAGTGCCTTAAGTCTGGTTTAGTGGCTGTGTTTACATCACCCAGCCCCACGCCCCCACCCCCCTTTTCATTCTTTTAAAGTAATCAGGTTTCGCAAGCGTTAAGAAAACCATCCCCTCCTGCCAGCTGGAGGGAGGCCACTTCAAGGAGATGGGTCTTGTGGTCGTCCCCCCCCTTCTTTTGCTAAGATCTTTGCTGCCGGTTGCTGCAGCAAGCAACAGAAATTGGTGGGAACTTTATGGGACAGTTAGCTTTGCAAGGGGAAAAAAGCCTTACTCATCAAAAGTATTGCTGGGTTAGAACGAGGATGGTAGAGTCAAAATGAGGAGCTCTTGAGCTTTTGCAGGACAGCCCTTGCTCTCCCTCTTTCCCCCTTCTGCTAAAAAAAAGGGGGAGGAGAAGGGGGAGAGCGTAACAGATACCAGCATGCAAAGGGAATTAAGGCAGGGACCGAGACTTGCGTGACAGTCTCTGTTTATGTGAGTTGTCTTTAATGTCTCTGAGCAGCCATGCCAGCAGTGTTTAGCTGGTTTCCTGGCACACGTGCGTGCAGGTTCCTTTATGGTCATGAAGGATGCATAAAGGTGAAGGCAGAGCATCGTGGGGCAAAGGGCTCCCACCTGTTCCCAGCCTGGATGGTTTGTGCTGGTGTTCATAAGGGGTGTTCAGCTTTGCAGAACAAGCATCCAGATCCGAATCAGAATTCAAAAGCTTTTTGGAAAAACAAATGAACAAACAAAATACAAACAACAATAACACACAAAAAAACTCTAAACAAAACAAAACGAACCAAACAAAAAAACCTAAACAAAACAAACAAACAAAACAACAAAACAAAACCACACAAAAAAAACCATACCCCCAAAAATACCCAACAACAAATAAAAAAAAACCCCAAACACAAAAAACAACAAACAAAAAAAAATACTGCAACACTGAAATGAGTTGAAGGGTGGGAGGGAACCGGTGCAGGAGCAGACCCACTTGAGCCCCTTCTTGCTCTTCTTGTCCTTTTTCTCTTGGCACCATGTCCTTTGTTCAATCTTCTGGGTTTGCTGCTTGAACACCACCTTCCCTGGGCAGACTTCCTGGGCAGCTCAGCCCCTGCCACGTGCCCCACCTCAGTCCCTTGTCTGCTTGGAGCTGCAGCCTGGAGCCCTGCTCTGAGGAGGCATCTTTCACCTCTCTACAAAGAGAAATTTTGGGAGCAAGAGGCTCCTTTGCAGCTGTTGCCTTTTGCTGAAAACCCCCGACCTCTGGGTCTGCCTGTCAGCTGGATGCTTCCTTTCCACAGACCTCAGCTGAATTTTAAAAAACATTGATAGTGCTTAATATTCCCAAAGGCTTTGCAGTGGTTGAGTTAGAGTCATTCCCATGGGCACGAAGGGACACAGGTTACATACCCATGGGATTGTTTCCCCTCAGCCTTCCTGCCCCTTTCTCCCTTCGACCTGCTGGATGCTCTGACTCCATCCTGCGCTGGGCAGGCTGCCTGCAAACTGAGCTGAATCAACATTTGCTTTTGAGCCCAGTTAAGTCAGTGGGGAGATGACCGTCGACACCAGAGATGGTCCATGGAATTGACCTCTGTGCTGAGATTCAAACCTTCCCCTGCCTCTGCTCAACTCAGGTTGAAGCCCCAGCTCCAGGAGAACAGTAGCATAACTGGTTCCCCTGGGAGCTGGATCTGGCCTTTTTGGAGATGTACCAGTAGTCTGCAGACCTTCGGGAGAGCAGGGGTCAGGGAGGAAGAGCTCAGTGGGATTTTGGCAATGAGCCACACTAGATCTGTTGTATAGGAACTGAGCCCATCTGCAGCGTATGCTCCTGTATATTTCCATTCCTCTTCAGTAGCTCCAGGTACAGGGCTACCTGCTTCAGCTAAAAAATAGGTCTTTTTAAGAACAAAACGAGACAGGATCTTGTTTTCTGTCTGCATCTGAGATACTCCTCTCAACACAAATAGGCCTCTGTGTAGAGGTGGGAGAATAAACTCTCCAGTCTAATGCCAACTGGTGCCCTTGATTTAAAAAACAAACACGGGGGTTTTTTATCCATTGAGTGAATTAACTGCAGTTACTGAACCTATGCAGCTTCTTGTTTTATGAACTATAAGAACCTTTCCTATGCACAGCCTATGGCCTAATTATGTAATTATGTCTCTTGGGTGGATTATATTTTTCTTCTTATAATTGTGTCTTTACCCAAGAGACTGGAAGGGTTCCAAGCGAAAGCCCTTTCCTGGGTTTAAAAACCGTTTGGCTCTTTGGTGTTTTGGGTTGTTTTTTCTTGTGAACTTTGGCTTGGGTGCATTCAGTAGCACTGAGTGAACAGAAGCCAGCCCAGGGATGACACTTTATCACAAAGCAAGGGACCCTTGTCACTTGGTTCAGAGATTTTTATCCTTGCAAAGGACTGATGTGCATCTTCTGGGCTTTGCTGATTTATAGGTGTTGCATTTTTACCTTCAGTGTGTAGATTGACACTTCTTTGGAGTGATGTATTGTCTGAAATTTGTAACAGAACAAGGAATATCTTTTCTTCATGCTGAATGCTCAGCATTATTCAGTCCCTGCACAACAGCTGCTAACAAGCCTTAGACTCAGGTCTCAACTTCTTTACTGTGGCATAAATGTGGGCTCCTTTGACTTCAGCTTTACAAGCCTGTATCTGAATTTACAGTCAAGTGTCAGTGTCAGTTACATCTGAACCATAGGACCAAATGAGATGAAATGTAGGAAGACATCTAGAGAGAATTTAAGGAGGCTATGTGATGAAATTCAGAGGACACATAACCTGGTGTGAAATTGTCTTCTACAATGTGTACACAGAAGTATGTCACTAGTGTGCTAGTGTTAAAAGACACATAATCAGAGTGCTTGTCAAAACCATACAATGTTAGCAGGAAAAAATGTGCCCATTCTTTTTAAAGCACTTGACCTTTGGAAAACAGTGGGGATAATCAAAACTTGGGTTGTTGGGCTCTGATGTGCTTCTCTTGAAGTCAGGGAAAGCTTGCGATGTATAGGATATAAATTCAGAGCTTGTAAAATAGGTGATTCTTCTTCTTTCTGCCCCTCCTTAGCCTGAAGGAAACTCGCTCTTCCATTAAAGTTGTTGTTTTTTGTTGTGTTGTTATTTTCAATCTCGGCACCGAACCCAGAGCCACAGAAAGCTTCGGTTACAGGCCCCAAAATTCAAAGAATTTTTATTTTGTTTGCCCTTACCATCTGTAGTCAATCCATGGGGTGACTCCACAAATTTCACTAGCTGATGCCAATGCACTTACAATAGATAACAAACAAAACCCGAGGTGGTATTTCATCTTGGGTCATCACCCTCCTTTCTACTTGGGATGTCCCAGCAAGTCTGTCCTCAGCAGGTGACAGCCCAGGTTTTTACTTATGTGACCTTTCTGCCTTCCCTGGGCTCTTTTACAGACACCTGACTCCCATGATAGTTCTTGTTATTGAGGCAAAAGCAAAAAAAGAACTGGGCGATGACTGAAAGTAGCTAACCCACTTGAGAGTGATAAAAGCATCTGTTGAAAATCTGGTAACCAGATCTCCTTGGTACCAGAAAAAAAACACATACACAAAAAAAAATACTTATGGGTGGTGCACACAGTACAAAGAAAGGGAGTCCCTGAGTGTCAGCATCTGGTGAGGCCACGTGTAGCATAATCTGATTAGCTTTCAGTTCCACACCCACAAGCTGAAAGATAAAAACGCACACCCCTCCTCCCCGAGGAGGTAAAAATCTTCAAGCATCAACACCACATTTACATTCTGCAAGTCAGCCTCTTCCATGGCCCGATTTACATCTTGACTTCTCCAGCGGAGCGGTGGAAGTTCAGTGATGAGAGGCGAGCTCACGTCCCTTTCCAGTTACCACATCCAGCAGACTCAAGATTGCCTTGCTTTGATCTGGGAGACATTCCTTCGTTTAGTTTAAACTGAAACGATTAAGCAGGAGATGAAGCTTCCTCACATCTTCTGCCATGCCTGGGATGTAATAATTGAACATTAGCTTCGACAGGCCATTTTAATGTGTTCTGAGGCTGTCCTGGACTGGCGAGCTGAAGCAGCAGTTCAGGCACTGTCTGACTGGCTGCAGTTTGTCCTGAATTTATTGTACTATCTCAGTGCTATTTTCTGGTTTGGTTCATGTAAAATGGCCCAAATTTGTACTAGGGTAGATTAATGGCAATTCTCTCTATCTCCAGAAACTAATACTCAGGTTGGGGTTTCACTTGGAACAGCTGAGTAGCAGTGAGAGACCAGGACATTGCTTGTAATTTTGAAGAGAATAATGGATTTCTAATACCTAACATGTTTTGTACTATATCAACAGACAAATCAGAACAGCATATATAGCTTTTGTCTATTAACTCTCAATTTTTCATGTATCTTTCCCACCTCCTTGCCTGTGACCTGATCTGTTCCAGTGGCTGCTGCGTCCCATCCTTATTGGGACAACTTCAATCTTTTTGACTGCATTTCATATCCAAGACTGCCTGGGTCCATAAGCAGTTTGTCCTGCTCCAAGCCCAATCTATTCCATAAAATCATCTTTGTAATAGAGCAGCCAGCACTAAATGCTGTGTTGCAGACACTGGGACAGCTGCAACATTATTTTGTTCTATTCTTTATGTAGCTTTTCCATGGCTTTTTAAGTTACTCGCTGCTGCAGCAGATCACAGATTCTCCCTGAGCTATCCACACTTGCTACCCTAATCTTTTTTCCTGAAATAAAATTACACCTCATGACTGAGACCAAGGAATACAGCTTTCCTTAACACACTCCCTTGGGATCAGGAATTTCTCTGTCAGCGGAGACATAGATCAATGAGAGATGAAAAGCAGCTTGTGGAATGAGTTTTAAACATGTATCACATATTTCACTGCTGCTGCTTATGTGCTGCTCAGAAGGGCTTTTTAGAGTGTTTTCAGCCCATACCTCATGGCTCCTCTGTACTTAACAGGATTTTATGTTGTTTTTTTTCTGCACAGGAATCAGGACAAGAAAGTTATTTAAGTTGCCTATGCTTCTTTGTGAGCACCTCCTGAATATGAAGGTTTTGTTGAGTTTCCTGCTTACTTTCAATAGGAGCACGTCTTAGCTTTTATCAAAGCATCGTAACCCAGAATGTGCGAAGCTGTAATGTAATTTCATCTCACTGGGACATTTCACCGGGGGAGTGTGGCTCCTTCTGTGGATCTCTTTGTCACAACATGACTCCGTGTTACAACCCTAAATTTTAAATGTCCAGAAGGGGAAGGCAAGTCTGCCTTCGGCCCCTTGCTGGTTTCTGGGGACTTGCAGTTCCATTGATGCCTGGGGTCTTCCAGATGTGCATATAACTCTCTTTTCCCTACTTTTTTTTGGAGGGGGGTTGGGGGTGGGGAGGAGGTGGCAACACCCAAACCCACACATCTTTACATCATTTCAGTTCAACCAGATGTGGGAATTTTTCTTCTTTAGTTATCCCCCCCCACACACACCTCTTTCTTTTTTCTTCTTTTTGTCTTCTCCCTGTCTACACTGAAGTGCACTGCTGTCCTGATGAATTTTGTCTTGCTGTGATACACCTAGTTCATGATGATAATAATACACATAATTAAACTCTTTTCTAGCAAAGCTATGCATGGGCAAACAGAGAGTGATGAAAACAAACCTGGGGTTTATCAGACACAGGCTGGTGCAGGAGAGGTGGCCTATGTAACAAATCTTCATTGAGTTTTCTGATGACAGTTAAAAAATCCCATGCAGCATTTCGTTAGTGATTCATTAGAAAAAAGGGAAATGTAATGAGCATAGCACAGGACTTTTCTACAAAAATTCTAAATAAAATTCTCCTTGAGCATGGATTCATTCCCAGATAAAGTCAGCCCTGGCATGTGAGGCCAGAGATATGAGGCAAATCATGTTTGTCTTGTTTTGAGCTTTCTTGAATTTGCCAAAATGCATTAGGAATGGGTAGAAGAGAAAAGAGGAGGAGAAGGAGATGCCTTTAAAAAACAGAGTGGAAAATCTGACTAGCAAAGGGAAAAACAAATACATAAAAATTGTGGAGGAAAGTAAGATGGAGAAGGAGAGATCCCAGGAGAACACTGACCGCGTGTGTGTGTGAAAGTCGTTTCTTCGGGTTTAGCAGCACCCAGCTTGTACAAGTTGTAATTTAAACAGATGGAAAAGATAATGCTGAAGATTACCAGGTTAGATGTTATCCTGTTAATTAAGAGTTGTTACAAGCCTACCAAAAATCATTCCCCGTTTAAAGTGATTGGTATCTCTTGAAGAGAGGAGTAGCCCTAACCCATGTCAGCTCTAATGTAGAGCAGCATCTTCTCTTTAAGGAGAAAGTTCCCACCTACCCTGTGCTTTTAGACTGAGTCATCCTGGGGAAGAAAAATCATACTTCAAAGTACAAAATAATAGGTCAACTAATTAATTTTTTTAAATTGCTAGAGAAGTTTCTCCAAAACTAAATTCCATCCAGTTTCTTCCCAACCTGAATTTCTCACTTCTCTATCTAAAAGGGTGATTTCTCTGAATCTAGTTTGGATTTAGCCGTATAGCACTGACATCATTTTGCCTGTATGTCTTGTAGGCACCATGGTGCCAGTTAGATGATGTGAACCTACATCCTTCAGTACTGTAATGAGAAGATATCATTAAAAGGCATTTTTTTAGGAGTGGTAGTTTTCAGTGGGAGTTCTGTCTCAAGATTTGGTAGCCTCATTTATGCTTTTAAAATAAATTAACCATTGCTAGAACTGGTTCCCTGGCCCTAAGACCAGTGGGACAGCCTGACCATGTCTGCAAAGCTGAACTGTCTTCACCTTCAGACAGAGGGCTGTGTTCACATTGCTGAGGGACAACGTGGATTATCTCAAGCCACTGGAGATCATCTGGAAGGCTTCAAGCCCAAACACTACCAGGGCCCCTTCTTGTTGTTAAAAGCACAAAAATACCCCACCCAGTTACTGCTTGTGCCTGTGCCCTTGGACTGCTTACAGGGATGGAGGCAGATGTGGTTCTGGGTTGCAGTCAAGGGATCTGGGCCTCTGTTTCAGCTCTGCCAGAGGCTCTTTGTGTGACCTTGGTCGGTAACTTAGGATAAGATTCATTCCATTTAACGTTGACTAATGGTGAGGATGTCTAATTAAACTAGTCATGTGTTCTCCCTCTCTGATCAGAGAAGGAAGAGAAAGCAAATTCAGAAGGTGAATCATCCTGTTTTAAGACTGGTGTCAGAGACAAATGAGATGAATTGCCCTCTGGAAGTAGCTATTTCTTTCCATTAACTGAGGAGGAAGTCTACATTAGAAGAGTTTAGACTAGATGCCTGATTTATGGATGGCTGAAGTTAAGTAAAATTAGTCCTGACCTTAATCGCTATGCATGCCTGTTTCTCCATATGTTGAATGATAGAAATAACACCTTCTGTGCCTCACATTCAAAGGTGCCTTTGGATGAGGAGCATCTTCTTCAGAGAGAAATTAAACCTAGGAGCAAAAATAAAACAATTAGAGAAGTAAAGCCTTTACTTTTGAAACATCTCAATGACAATACGAGCAGCACCGCTTGGGGCATCCTGTTGCTTTTGCTAATTTCCCCCTTGACATTTTGAAATAACCCAGCACCCTTAAATGAGAGTTCCCAGTGTGGCCATACAGCATGAGAGCAGTTAGCCTGGGTTTGGGGAAAGAAGTAGGAGCACTGAGGAAGGCTGACCTTGCAAGGAAGTGTAGGACCCAGTCTTGGTCAGCAGCTTTGAGATATTGTTCTTCTCAAATCACAGTGACTGTTTAGTTGTTTGGGTTTTTTTTTAATCTCCCAGGGGAATGAAAGCTAATGACTAACTGTGACAGTTAAAGGAAAAAAAAAGGAAAACTTGCATTTTCCTAGAAAAAAATCCACAACATATAAACCAGACATGGAGTAATTGTCCCACTTGATAACTTGTACTTAAATACGAGGCTTGTTTTCGGAAAACAAAGTTTGCCCCTTTAACTACGTAGTGTAGTTAAAGCAGAAAAAAAAAAAAGACAAAAAAGACCTTGTGTGGGTATCCTCATGAGTGCTTATTTTAGTTCAAATTGCCACATGTTACACGTCTGTATGGGCACAGTTGTGCTCGATAAGGCTTTCACCAGCACAACTGTGTCCAAAAGACAAATCCCCCCACCCATGTCGCGGTGTTACCGGGGGTGGCCGAGATACCTGTAAGTCCATTAAATCGAGTAACAGGTCCTTAGAGTCCATTTGGGGTTTTTTTTTTTTTGGGTGTGTTAAATTACTAAATCTTGTTATTAACGCTTTTATTTTATGATTTGCTGTTTCCAGGGCACAGACAGAAGCTTGATGACTCTAAACCTAGTTTGTTCTCTGAACGCCTCAGTGATTTAGGGCGCATTCCTCATCCCAGTATGAGAGTAGGGGTCCCGACCCAGAGCCCACGGCCCTCTCTGAACTCTGCACCAAGTCCTTTTAATCCACAAGGACAGAGTCAGATTACAGGTAAGAGACAGAACCATAGGTTTAACTTGAACAGGCAACAGTAGTAATTGCTGATGGATATTTGTGTCTCAACTGCAGTAAACGAGGCTGTTACAGAGTGAGAGATGTGTTCCAAGCAAAGCTAGGTGGGAAGTGGATCTTCCTATAGCGTTTGAAGCTGAAAATGTTTTTGGTTTTGTTTTTGTTTTTGAAATATCTTTTTGCCATAAATCCAAAATAATCCAAAACAGTCGACTGGGGTAAATTGAGTAGGAATTTGGTGAAATTTGAACTGCCACGTTGCTCTGCCTTCTCCTTAGTGGGTGCAATAATACATACTAGCCTGTAATAAAATGAACGTTGGTATTCAGCCTTTTCAGGTTGCACTCATGGTGAGGGAAGCGGCCAGCATTTAATGGTCTTTCTATCAGAATAATAATAATACGATCTTCTCATGTGGTGGTTTCCTTCTCTCACCAGTGCTGACCACTGTTAAAATAAATGAACTGGGTTATGGTGAAATCTCCAAAGGTTGCTTGTGAGGGTTGTATGCAATGTTTATGATTGCATGCTGAGAGACAGATTTCATTGTGCTGAGAGAAATCATAAAGTACCATGTGTCAGAGATTATAGAACCGAATTAAGATGTTTTAACTGCAGCTATGCCAGAAGTTTGCAACAAAACTGTGAAGCCTACAAAATAAACTGATTTTATGATTTTTCTAAATTCAGAGATGGATAAATTTTTCAAAAGAGTTTCAAAACAACCTCTAACCTCATTTGGGCTATTTCTATGCTCAGAATTTGTGCTGACATATTTGTATCTATCCAGGATGTGAAGGGGTGTTGCACCTGACCAATTGACTTGTTAGGACTGTTGAAGAACTTCACCTAGACGCCAGTCTGTCAACAAAACTTTTGTCTCAGTTTACTAGACTGATCTAAAACTCAGTTTTGCTGCTATAGTTGCATCTCCACCAGGCGTCCTTTGCCAATATGATATACCACTATTCCTTTACTGGTAAAGGACTCCTACTATAGACATAGTCTTTGAGTCAACCTAGGAAGATTTCTGGTTTCATGTTTCAAGTGGTTTTGACATGATACCAGCTGAAACTTAGCGGTTTTAACAAAGTGTTGTGGCTTTCTTCTTCTTTCTTTTTCTTCTTTCTGTAAGTTCAACTGGTTCATTAATTTGCACTAAGAAAGAGAAGTAAGTGGGTTAATTTGAACCCAAAGCACTCAGCGAATAGATTGCTCCCATGAGCTGTGGCAAAGTTCTCCCAGATGGAGAAGTTTAGCTTTTACCAGTGTAAAATGTTTATAATATATTAAATATGTCGATACTACCCATTACTCAGTGCCTGCTGCCCACTAGCTTCCCAGAGCAGGTTTTTTGGCTGACCTTAGTGTTTTGTTCATTGGACATGTAAAGTCAGGGCTCTTGTGCATATCATTTTCTGGGTAAGAACTGCCAGACTAAAGACCAATATTGTTTCTCACCTACCGTCTTTTCTCTGGCAGCATTTGGGGACATAGCTGCTGAGAAAGCAGAGGGAAAATCTGGGGCTATAATCAGCTTTTTTCTTCATCCTTGTGCCTCCATAGTTTACCTATTGTGCAACACTATATCTAGGAACGAAGGAGGGAGAAATTCTTCCCGACCCCATCTGGTGATCAGCTTATGCCCTGAAGCACGAGAACTGAGATCCCCTTGTAATTTTCTTCCTTGCTAAGTGTAACCTCATATGCTGCTCTCATTCACATAAATGCCTCCCGTAGAAAATGTTCTGCTGGGTTTGATTAATAGAGTACTTCTCTGCATCGTTATGAATCAGCAGCAGCATTTACAGATCCGGGAGGTGAAAACTTCAGATGAGCTTTAAATAAGCCTGACTGGAAACAAAGCTGTGTGGCACTCGCTGTCTCCTCTGCAAATGTGAGAGTCAGCGATTCGAAGCACCAGCTGAGACTTCATCGAGAAGGGGAAGATGCAGTGCTGCTAGGGCAGAGGGAACGAGCTGATCTAAGGAAGGCAGGCTGATTTCTATTGTGGATTATGTGCTTTTCTGGCCAGATAAATTCACCATGGTGGGATGCTTTAGAATCCCAAATTGCTCGTATTTCCCCCCAAACAGTGAGGACTCTGCTGCTTATTAAAGTTTGCGGTGAGCGAGTGGTCTGATACAGTATTTGCCATGTTATTCCCTACCCTTGTCTCCTGTTCAATTTAGAAAAGTCAAACAACCATCAAAGGCTACTTGTTAGCTTTCTGGTAGCCCCCCATTTAATAAGGTGATTAGAGTGAGCATGTTACATCAGTGTGAGCCCTTGTGAATTGCGTTGGCTTCCCCACAAGGCTTTTTGGTGCTCTTCGGGTTGTTGATCGTAATCTGTAAAGCTCTATGTGCTTTGATGTTCCACCAAAGTGCTGGGATGCTTTTTGCGTCCAGTCCCTCTGAATTCTTCTGGGATGAATGGATGGATGCTCCTTGCCACACAAATTGTGCCAACAAGAGGCAAAGTTGATGCCACAGATGAGACAACTCTTTGATTGGGTGTTAGGTAGCGATAGGAAATTTCTAAACGTCCACCTGTTTGGTGTGGTAGTAGGGACAGTGTTGTTTGAGCTGTGCATCTCAGCCAGTTTCCTTGTGGTGTGATACTCAGTGGGAATTACCCACTGGCTTCTTAACATGGTCACTGGGCTGGTACAGTTTGGGTATATATGAAAAGGAGAATAAACCCTTGTCTGAAAAACAAGGATTTTTTTATTACCTTTATTGGAATTTACCAAGCATTCCTTCAGAAATACCCTTGTTTCTTAATCTTTTTACCTAGTAATTTTGGGAAAATAATTAATTCCTAATAACTTTAACAGTAAATACCAGTTTCCTATGACAAAATCCATATTACTGCAAATAAGCACATAAACTGTTTTTGTTTCGTTCCACTTGAGGTCTTGCATAGCTATTCCATGATTAAACAGAAAGAATATTTAAAGCCTGGCTGGCCCACGCCTGTGTCTAAAAGAACTCAGCACTTTGGGGTTCACTCTTGCATTTTCTTTTCTCTGTCTAGGTTGTGTTTATTTTCCTAGAGTATCAGAGTACAGGTTTTACAAATCACAGCACAATCCCAAACCTAGCACAGGACCGGGCTGTGGCACTGGCTTGCCCTTATTCAACATGGCATTTTAACTAGGATCCTGCAAAAGCAACATCGAAGGGTCATTAAAAAACAAATCGTCCAATAAGCAGATGCCTTTGCTGAGGCAACGCAGATTCAATTTGAACCCCACTCGCTGCCTGTAAATCAGGAATCCTGTCTGTTCACATTTGGATGCTGGTATATTTGCTTTTTTATTTTTTTTTCCCCTTTCCCTAACGGCACTCGCACAACTTGCTCACGGATCCGATTACATTCCTGTTCAGACACTGAGCAGTTGCATCGGTGTTCCAGCGTGGAACGAGGAAAGCTGTTGTTTCTCTAAAAGGCAACTGGTGAGAATTAGCTTCTGTTGGCCAGGAAAAGCCATGGGCGTAATGGCAGGAATGTGGTCAGCTGCAGGGACTGCAAAGTGGGAGTTAAGTGAGGTTTCATGCTCCATCACCGCTGTGGCACCGTCTGATCTATAGGCAACCTGTGACTTTCATCACTGAAATAACAGCACTCAAAAGCAGGTCCCTTGAAATCCTTGAAATCTTTTTTTTTTTTTTCTTTTCCCCCCTTCAGGCACTTCAGGGATGTTACGCTTTCATTTCTCATCATTCTTAGGGGTGTAGAGAGCAGATTGAAAAGCTTCAGAGCTGACTTACCTGGAAGTTAATGAGGGGTACCCATCTCCACTGGCAGGCAGGGACTGGTTTCATGGACGGTGTAAGTGAGTCTGCTGGGAAGACCATGGGCAGAAAACACCTTCAACTCCCAGATGGAGAAGGAGGATGATACCAGCTAGGCCTTCTTTAATTTCCCCATTCATTAATTGCAGGCACTGGGCTGGACACTGCCCTTTTGCAGTCAGCGGGAAGGCAGAACACCCTGCTCATCGCAGTGTTCTCCTGGCCTCTGGATGCTGTGCAGCATCCACCTCAAAGACCAGTGTCAGTTCTCCAAGACCATCAGCCTCAGGACAGGTTTGAAATGGGAACTGTGTAGCTGTTACTAGACCATCACAATGCGGGTGCCCTGCCAGGGGTTGGCTGTGTTTTACATGAGACCAGCAGCACTCTGAAGCATGCACCAGTTTGTAGCTGGTGGACACCAATCTGAGGGCACATCAAATAAATGTGCATGGTTGCCTGGAACAGATAATATAGAAATAGGCTTGAACAGCTGAATTACGCCTTCAGCTCACTGTAAGGTGAAATAACAGCTACAAGACGCAGCAGATGAGGTGGTAGAGTTGGATTTCTGCTGCCATGAACACAAGGGTGGCTGCAGTCTGCTGTGTTTTATGCAAATCAATTGTATCCTTCAGGCGACTGGCGAGTTGCCATTGGTAAAGCTTGTGTCCCTCCTATTAAAGTAGTCTTTTAACTTTACCCCCCCCCCCCAATTTAGTTGCCCTACTGGCATGACTTGTTCAGTTTATTTTTTTTTCTTTTACAAATGTGACTCTTGGGGGCGGTGGGAGGAGAAATAGTTTTAGAGGTTCTTCAGGCCAAAATCTGGTCTCAATTATGCTTCTGTACATTGGGGTGTAACTCCATTGGATCTGACTTCATTGATTGAACTGGTCAATCCAGATCAAGCCCTGGGCTTTTAAAGATGCCTAAGAAATAGTCAGAAAAGGAGGTTGCATTTTTGTTGTGTTTGTTTGGCTGGGGGGGTGTGGTGTTAAAACAATAGTTGGGTTACTCATGAAGAAAGTCATCTTGGCTTTGTTAAGATCAGAAGTGAGGATCTTTGTTTTAAGTGTTTACCAAAGATAGCTCCAGACAGCTTGTTTTTCAGTGTCAGCAGTAGCACCAGTACAATCCCCAGCAGCCAGTGCTAGAGCTGATGGCTGGATTTAAATGAGGGTGGCTTTGCAAAGAGCATGCACATGTGTGAAGTTGGGGTGTTAGAGATGGTACACCAAGGAGTTACAAGCCTGTAATCATGCTCTGATCATGTAGCTCAGCTTGAGAAATAGGAAACTGATTTTTTTTTTTTCTGTAGTAAACCTGTGTGCTTCATGTCCAGTCTCAAAGCAGTGGAAAAACTTGTTCTTTGGGGCTATTCATGGGCTTTTTCTTCTCTCCATTGACACTTCAGAACATTTCCATTGAAGGAAGGGAAGTCACGTTGCTGGAGAGCCAATGTCATTGGTGGGAGAGCCGATCACTGTTTGTTTGTTTTTTCATTTTTTCTTTTTTATTTTTTTTCTATACTATACAATGCATCCAATCTTAGACTGCTTTTTAAACCAACTCATCGTCCATTGAGCATCAGCATCCACTGATGATGGATGCATCCAATCATAGAGTTCAACGAGGCTGAAGAACCATGTCTATCTCCCACTTGACTATAAATGCGACAGCAAAACCTCCCCACAAAATAATACTCAATATTCCCCGCCAAATTCAGCGAGGTTTACCTGGCAGTGCAGGAGGGAGCTGTTTGTGCTTTAGTTTAAACCTCGCCCTGCTGACTTGTTTCAGCCAAGCTGTGCCTGGGCTTTCTTGGGATACACACGATATGCCCTGGTGTGAATGAATCTGCTGAAAGCCGCACTTTTCTTCACACCCACGCAGGCATAACAGAAATGTTTACAAAAGGAGGACTGCTCTTAGTAATCACTCCAAAATTTTCAAGTGCAAATGCCAACTCAAAGTGGCCTCTGCCTCCTTTGCTGTTGTTTGAATGCTCTGCTGGCTCTTCCCTGTGGCTGCTTTATGGGAAAATGGGGGGCTTTCGCCTGAGCTGTTTGCTGTAGTTTTGCGTTAGTATTTTGCCTTGTTTTGGAGGGATTACTTTAGGGAGGAATCCACATTTGCTCTGCCTCAGAGCTCTAAGGTTTCTCATCTGTTCTGGGTTTTTTTGCTATTCAGATGTGCTCTGCCTGCAGAGCACGTGGTGCTTTGGGTGACAGCACAGGACCCAGCAGACGCGCGCAAGCTTGCCAGCCAGAGTGAGCAGGGAAGTTGGTCTCTGGTGTAGGAGGCCGAGGAAGACCTCTCACAAATCTGCTGGTATGTGCTAAGTAGTGACTCCTGCCTTTCTGTGCTCGCACAAGGAAGAGATGACCTTCCAAAGGTCATTGTTGCATTTCATTCAGAAGCATTTGCATAGATCTACCCTGGAAGTGCTTATTCTGGCAGCTGGCACCTCCCGGCGGTGCCCCCATCGCCATCCTTCCCCCTAGGAGGTTTGGTTTGGTTGTGTTGGGGACCAGAAGAGATGGACTGGTTGGGCCTCAGTGGCAAAAGTCATCAGTGGGGTGACTCCAGCAGCACTTCAAGGAACATCTGCTGGTGGGACCAAAGGGTGCTACATGAAACCCAGTTTCATGTCCACCTTCAAGGACTAGACTGGGCAGCTTTGGACTCTGCCTTATGATATTTTACTCGGGGCATTGGGCAATGCCACTGAGCAGCTATGCTTACCCTGGGGCTAGCAGAACATCCAGGACATTGTACTGCTCTCTACTCTCATGTCCATGCAAACCTTGGCTGCTGCCAGTCAACAGGTGCAGATTTTAGCACATTTACTCTAGGATCTGGTGAAACTTGGATCTTCATTTTCTGGTTTCCTAACAGGCCAAAGATAACCCTTTAAGCCAGTAATCCCCAGGGCAAAATTCCCCACCCTGCCTCGGCCGTGACCTCAGCCATGCCTCAGTGTGGAGAAATTGCAGTAACCCTGCAGCCTGGGGTATTGCAACCTTCTCCTCAGTCACTGAGATCTGGTGCATCATCTGATGTACTATTTGGTTGAGGATTTTCCTCTTTGTTATTTCCTATGGCCTGAGAAGAAATATTCTCATTTCCTTGGAGCCAAGTTGCTTGCACTCTAGTTTCAGAGGGGCTGAAGTTTGCACCTGAATATTGGGTTAAAAGCTTCCAGCTGAGATAAGCACCCCATTTTGTGAGTGAGGTCCTCAGAGAGTGCCTGCACTGTAAAGAAATGACCATCCAAACATAGGATGTATCATTGTTGTCTTTAAATTTAGAGGGAAATTGCGCCCAGTGGAGATTGAGTGAGTTACCCAAGTCTGACAGATCTGCTTCAGGGCCAGAAGCAGTTAAGTCACAGCACACCATCTTCACTAATAATTCATCCTCTTTTTAGTCTTTCTCTAAAATACTTTGCAGTTTAAAATCTCACAGAATTGGGACTCATGGAGATCTGAAATCAAGTATTTATATATCCAAAAAAGAAATGTAGTAGTGCGGCTCTGGGGGTGGAATAAGATATAGAAGTTGTGTTTAAATTGAAGCTAAATAATATAAGGTATGTTTGGGGGTCAGCTGATGGGTCTATCCAGACCCATATTCTACCTCTGACAATACCTCAGTATGAGGTATAGTTTTGAAAGACCACTTTTTGCTATTCATCCTTCACATGTCCACACAGGCATTCACAGCTGCTGGATGAAGGATCTTAGGTGTAAAATCAAGTCTAGCATGTGTGTTCAAAGTGGTGAGGGTGCTAGAGATGCTCAAGATCTTCTCGTGCCATAGGGATTGGACTACCAGACGTGGCATGAACTTGCAGAACACAGCTTCTTTCCTGAGGTTGTTACCATCTTAGACCAAAACCCTGTAAAAACATCCTCTGCCATGATTTTTTTTCTTTTCAGCCTTTACCTACTATGTCATTTCCTTCCAGCATTTGAGCTGACCTAAAACTGAAACTTTAAGGGACTCTGTTTTAGATTCGGAAGCAGAGATTGAAAAGCTCTTGGAGTTTGAAGGAGCTTGGATTTAAGATTGTGTTCCTGACACATCATTAATTTTAAGATTGTTTTCGCAGCAAGCCTAGGCTTTCCGTTCCCAGTTGAAGATCATTTACCATTGACTGCACGGTGAATTATAGTAGTGGAATGAGGCAGAGAAATATGTCAATATCAGATATAACAATGAGCAGTCAGTCAGATTTGAACCTGTGCCAATCTATACAACCCTAGCCTTGAAATTTTTAAACAAAGAAGTTCATTGCATTTAATGATCAAGTGTCTTTCAGATTTCTGAGGTGTTTATGTTAACCATTTATATTACTCAGCTCTAATATAAATGGCAAACTCCAGGAAAATCCTCTTAAAATTAAATTGGAATGTTGGGGGGGGTAGTGGGGGGTATGTATCTATATAGTTATTTTGCTTCAAGGAAGTATCTGGTTTCCAGACATCTCTTCAAACAAATCATGTCTGAACAGAAAAAATAAACAAGGAATAGCTGAAACTACAAGGTTTTGCTGTGTGGAAGAGCAGGGAAAGGAGTTTAAAAAAGGAAAAAATAAGTTGAATTTCCTGAAAAAGTGCCTTTGCTTATGCCACGTGGCTATCCCATTACTGTCTACAAAGGAGAGCCTTAGCACAGTGCTCTGATATAGCAGGTTGTCCAAATGGAGTGGGCCTGATGTGCTTTACTGAAAATATTGAGGATTTGGAGGGATGCATTACAATTTATATGAGCCAGTTCAGAGAGAGTTTTCTGTTTATCGTGCATTGCCCAAAACAAACTTTGATGTCGAAAGTGCTTTGTTTTTATTGATGTAAAGAAATAAAAAATAATAGTTTATGAGGCATTCAGTGGTATCTTTATCACCAGATATTAACTGAGAGCAAATGGTTTATAAATCCAAACACCAGTGAATAAAACTAAGTCTCCCTCTCTTGCTTAGTGCAATCCATCAGTGCTTCAGCAAAAAATAAACTTGATTTATCCCCGGAATCATTTCATCTACGGTGAGCTCTAGCAAGTACCTCAAAGACATCATTAGCTTCTGATAATTATCCCAAACCATTTGATTTTGTATTGTTGTAATTGAAGTGACTGTAGGTACTTGGGGCAGCATCCAGAAGTGACATTTTTGGACAGATGCTGATAAGATAAATGATATTTTCCTTCTTTGGGTCGTATTTTCAGCACTGAAAACACCACTGTGTGATGTTTGAACTGGATAACAACTTGACAGGTGTGCCAGGTGCTGACTGTAGAGTCTGCCCGTCCCTGAAGTCCACTTCCTAAACTCAGACCTGGGTCTCGTACTTGCTGTCTGCTTATCTGTCTGAATCCTTGAGGGCTGTTGAGTCTTGGTGTAACATGTTGTTAGACTTGGATAAGAGACACCAGGAATTTGCAGCACAGCTGCTGGATCTTTTCAAACTCCGCTCCATTCATTTCCCCAAAAAGTTGTTAATGGGAAGGAGAAGCACAGAAGGGGGTTGAGCCCTAGAGGAGCAGGTTGTGTTTCATTACACTCTCATTCCTCCTAGCACTGATGTGTGTACTCTCGGTAATCCCACCTCTTTCAATTAGGCTGATGCTACCCTAAAATTTTTCTTCCTTTGTAAAAAATGATCTCTTTTTTTGTTCTTTTTTTTTTCCCTAGACCCCAGGCAAGCGCAGTCATCCCCACCATGGTCCTATGACCAGTCTTACCCATCCTACTTGAGCCAGATGACTTCTCCATCCATTCACTCCACAACTCCCCTGTCCTCCACTCGAGGCACAGGACTTCCAGCCATTACCGATGTGCCCAGACGCCTCTCAGGTAAAGACCTTGTTTTGCCTAAAATGATTATGCAGCCAGGGGCAGGACTGGCAGTGGCTGCCCCCGTGGCCTCAGACAAACCTTAAGAAGAAGAGCAAAGCTCAGTCGGTGATAATGGGGTTACTGCATGGTGGGCAGGGGTCAAAGTCCCTTTTTTCCCAAAGTGGAGAAGCTGCTGTGTTGCTCTGAGCATGTATCATTTGAATGTCTCTAGGTCCATTTCAGATCAGACTATTTTTAATTGTGAACCTGATGCTATGAACAAATTCTCTCTTTTTTTTTTTTTCCTTCCCCTCCAAGAGAGTGTTTACTTGCATGCTTTAAAGTAATTGTGATATTCTCTTATTTTTTGGTGCATGTGATGCTAGGCATCCTGACACACAGACGCCTTTATTTCTTTAATAGTTAAGATTAAGGTTCATTCTCCAGCATTTCAATCCAGTAGCTCAAGAAAGCCTACTTCCTTAGTTAATGTGTACTTAAGATGCCTATCAGAAACTAGCTGAGTCACTTTAGGGTAAAGATTGGACAAATTGTGCTTTGGAATGATTCAGGAGAGAGGAAATACATTTAGGAACATAGACAAGACAGCAGCAAAGAACTGAGACTGGGGTTTTTTTATCAAACAAATGTACATTTACATACTGTGCAATTCATCTCTAATGGTCTCAGTGATAAAACCATCTGCGTGAAGTAATCTGATTGCCCCAGAGTAAGATAGAGCCTGTCATGGCACACAGTCACCTTGTATATCTTGCCAAAAATGAGGAACCTTAGGGGAGGGAGGCTCAGTATTAAAACTTCAACCTCGCAAGTGTGGAAATATTAGCAGCGTATGCCAAAAAAGCATGTGTAATGTAAAGAAAGCCTTTATGATTCATTAATGAAAACCAAAGAATCAGTCTTATTACATCTATTTTTTGCATGTTTGCAAGATATTATTATAATCTTGGATGCTGCTGCCATACACCTGTTTGACTCGCAGCCAGGTGAATTTCTTGCTGTCGTGTTTTCCCCTTCCACCAAGCTCATAGCGCTGGAAATGTGGATCACTCCACTGAGCCGCATCACGGACAAGCTGAACTTCAGCCAGCAGGCATGTAGGATTTGATTAGTGTAGACTCCTTAATTTCTTTCATCTTGGAGGAGGGAAGCTTTGTTTCTCAAAGAAACAGCTGCAAAAACCTCTGCGGTCCTAGTGCACTCTGCCTTCTCAGAGATGCCAAACATCTTCTTGTAGGCCGAGGGTTGGAGGCTGGTGGAGCAGGTTCCCGCGGGCTTTCTGAGCAGTGCGCTGACTTGGTTCAAAAAACTCGACAGGCTTGATGCTGGGGAAATGCTTTGATTGGCCCAAAACAGGTTCCCTTTTGAGTCAGAGCCTCCTGATGGTCTGTGTTGTCAAATGGGTTATTTTTGCAACTGTGCCCCCAGCAATACCTCCAGGAGAGGCTCGGCTGGGGCCCTGGCAGCTGTACTGCAGCTTGCTTGCCCTGCAGCCCTTGCTTGTCTGTGTATTCAGACGTGAGTGCCTGGCATGTGGGCACAGGCAGAATGACTAAAAGACCTGGCTGTGTACATTATGTGGCCGCGAACTGAACTTTTCTGCCGTACTCTACAGTCAGTTGCCTTCACGCTTCTTGCCCTTCATCTTCTGGGGGCTCGACCAACGCCTCTGCAATGCTTTTAGCTTTTCCCAGTGTGGGGATCTTGCTTCCAGTTAGATTCAAGATTGAAAAACGTGACTTTGATCTTCTGCAAGTGCCAGAGGTTGTCTGCAGTCTTTGCTGACATTCAGAACTACAGAGCGGCGTTCCTGGGTGGAGGACGAGCTCTGATGCTCAGGCTGCCAGGAGGCACGGTGCAGCCCTAGCCACAAACCCTGCAGTTCCTCTCAAGGGTTTCTACCTAGCTGTGCTACAGGGATGGAGGGCAGGATCTGACCCCTTTTGTGTATAAAGTACAGAGAGAGATGCAAGTTCAAAGCTGCTCCTTGAAGCAACAGGTTTATCCCTAGCACGCGGAGAAACGGGAATCTCCACTCAGTTACTTGATACAGGAGAACAGAGCTTTGATGGGGGAAAAAAATAACTGCTGAGAAACACTAAAAAAGTTAGAAAACTTCAGGCACCTCCACTGCATGAGGGAGAAATTAGAGTTTTACAAGGCCTTGAATAAAACCAAACTTTGCTTTCTAATACAGTGGCAGAAATCTGATTATCAAGGCTATTAAAAGTATACAAGGTAATTTTAATGAATGCCATATTTACTGACTGTTGCTTAACATCATGCAGGAGGAAGAATGGGTAAAACTTTCCCCCTTAGGCCTTGCATGTCACACCTACAGGCACAGGACTTCCTACCTGCCACAATTTCACATCACCCAGCCTTTCCACAGGCCTCCATGGCTCTGCCTAGGCAACTGCTTAAGTTGTGCCCACCCAGATGTTGAAACTATACCATCTAATAAAGCAGTGTGTCTTTCAGAAGAGGGGGTCCTGGTTGTATTGTCAGTTGCAGCCTTTAAGAGCTGCTTGTGATGGTACTCCCATGACCAGCAATGGTGCTGGTCCTCCCCATCCTGGGCTGGATGCATCTCTTGGTGACAAGTATGCCCGTGTTTCAATCCCAGATTAGGCTGAGCATCAGAAGAAGTTTGGGGCTGTAGGACAGGAGGCGCTGGGGGACTGCCCTAGCAGTTCAAGAAGTTCTCCATCCCATGGGAGAGGGGAAAAGGGCAGCAGGCTGCAACCCTGAGGAGTTACTTGGGCAGACTGGTATAATGTGGCTGAACCGGTCGTGTCAGTGTCTAGACTGGTATCTTTGCACAACTGAAATGTTTGCATGCATGCTGCAGGCACGTGCAAATGAGTGCCCGTGGTTGTCAAACTTTAAGTATTCGTCTTTTTATTCTCCAGATGGGGATCAGTGCTGTATTTGCAGTGTCATACAACTAATTAATGATGTGTTGCACTAATTTGGGCAGTATTCAGCAGCAATAACTGACAAGTGAAGCAAGAAAAGATTCTCCAGCATCACTCATGCAACTTTTGAACCAGAGATCTCTCTGGGGCATAAGTCTCATGTTCACATGAAGAATAAATAAAAAATAAGCTCACGAGGCCATGCAGTTGACTTACTTATTGCACCAACTCAGCCATCCAAAGAGCAGGATTCCCCATATTTTATTAAAATATCTGTCTGCTCAGACTTCCCCAGAAGACGGTGAAAGTTGGTGGCCTAGCAGATTAATATTCTTAATTAAATAATATTGTAGTAGAAACCATGGGAATATATGAACATGGTCATTTTAGGGAGAATTTTGCCCGAGGGACGTACTCTTATTGCATGATTCATAGTGAATGCACTCGGGCTTTGTGTCCTATGCATAACCAAAGTGCATGTGGGATGGGGAGCATGACTGTCTATTATGTAATTAATGCATATGATTCATATAAATACACATCACAGCCGTTTTACATAAATCTTTGGGCCTGATCCAGTGAGTCCTCAACACAGGCAAGGCTCAGAGCAGAGAGTACAGGTCAGGTTGTTCCCCGATGCGGTCGTGGTTCTCTGCAGTAGGTGAAGGAGTTATAGGTATAGATGTCCCCAGGGTAGATACCTGTATCTGAGACAGTCAACCTCAGCTCCCTTTTTATTCACTGGGGACAAACTGGCATTTGCAGGATTTGACCAGTCTGTGGATGAGCTGTACTGGTCCCTGGCAGTGCCTCGGAAGAGCCTGTTTGTCTCCCCAGGCTCTAAAGTGAGCCTAGGTGAGTAGTTCAGGTACAGGCATGTCTGATCTGATAGTCTGCCTTTGGTGAGGTGATTTAAGAGATGGTTTAACTGTCCCATAAACATATCCATATCATAGCCTCGTTATATTTCAGTCCTGGTTTAACCCTGCCGTGCCCTGCCTTCCCCCGACCTCTACTTGCTCTGCAACTGAAGGGTTTGAGCTTGAATTTAATTTTTTTGCAAATACTGAGAAGGGAGGTGGGGTGACTTGTTCTTCCTGCACTGTTGCCTCCTCACCGTTCTGCCTAAATGTTAGTTGCTTGCTTTTTGCTTTACCTTTAAGAGGCACATGTGGGGTCAAGGTTCTTAAGATGCTGGAGGACCTGCCCTGATAGCGTAACATGAACACGTTCAGTGCTGGCTGTGGAAGAGCCTGTCCTACGCAGCCGTGTTTGACGAATGCCTGTATGACAAAGGAGGAAATTAAAACTGAATTGAAGTATCAGGACAAATCACCAGCCCCAGGTTCTCACTCTTTGCAGATAATTTTCAGCTGGGAAATCTGGCCTCGTGGCACCATGTCCAGACTCTCCTGTCCCATGCACTGGAGTCCCTGCAGTGTGCAGGGTGGATTTTATTGTCTTTATATTTACTGTGTCATTGGGCAGAGATATGCTGAGAGAGATGAGGGACACAATGAGCTCAGTCTCTAAACAACAGACATTTGCAGACACATCCATCTGAACTAAAATGGCCAGAAAGCATATATTTACCAATAAATTACACAGTGGTAGGGCCTGGGCTGTTAAATACCAGTACTGTTAAATTGTCAGCGAGGTTGGTTCTGAGCGAGGTTGGCCACCGTGGTTGCAAACAGGTCCCAGTTGTGGTTTGGAAATGAGCAGAGTCCCAAACCTGTTCCCGTGAGCAGCTTGGAGGCAGCCACTCTGTTGTGGAGGGTAAAAGAATTTAGTATTACAGCTGTGGCCAGACCATCCCAGCTGGATTGAGAGCCAGAGCCTGGCTGTTTTCTAGTTTGAGTGTAGCCAAACTTTCTCATTAATTCATCTTGCTCTGTAGATACCACCACCTCATTTTGGACCATCCTGGACCTTCATCAGATACTGAATTTAAGAAATGCTCCTGTTCTCCCAGCTCACTGAGGGCTGGCAAGTACAAATGCAGCCCTGCAAATGTCAGCCATGCCCTAATCAGTGACAATATTGTTCCTTTACACAGTTAAATTTTCATACTTGTAAAGCTACAAATCTTAAAACTGAAAAAAACCACACCACGTATAATGGAAGCAGCTCCAGCTGCGTCTCTTGATTTAGTGCTAGAGCATTAATGAGTAAGTAGCTCACAGCAATGGGCCATTTTTTCTTGAGGTCCCATACTGGTTGTTGTCTTCATTTTCTAACCTTGAATGTGAATTACCTTGGATTTTACTAACATCACGGGCACGCGTGATCTTCAGAATAAGGATTTTCTCCTTTGGTCTTTGAAGGTTATTAACTTTTAAGAAAGAAAAGTTTTTTATCTTCTTCTAAGGTGCTCAGAAAACTTTACAACCACTAAGTAAAGCTGGTCACGTGAAGCAGCTCTTTCTGCAGCCCTTAAATTCCTACTAACTTCATGAGATGGCAACTAACTTAATTGTGGGTAACAGGCACATTTCAGGGTGGGACCCTTAATAAGGGAAGGCATTAGTGCTGTGTCCAAAATACAATTCTGTTCCTCTTTACATGCCCTGGGAAGCAGAGAAATGGTTAATGCCATGGCTATTGCCAGCAGTGGCCTTAGTGTTAGCAGCTCCTGAAATGAATGAGCAGTTCACGCTTCAGCAATATTGTCTCAGGCTCTTGGCAAACCCAAGAAGCCAGCACTGTTTCTGGTGCTCTTGCTATGCTGTGATGTTTTTCTTGGTGACTATAACAATTTTCGCTCTGTCTTCTCTTTTTTTTTTTTTTTTTTTAATGGAAGCTGAAAGACTCAAGGTTGTCTCTGTCTCCATTTCTCCCAACTAATTTTCAATGCTTTCCCTGCGAGGTGACACTGAGTTACGGCAAAGCAAAGAACTTGGGGGAGCTCAGGTCTTCAGAAACAACCCGCTTATTTTGCTACTTTCCCTAAACTTGTAACTTTTTTTTTATTATTATTTTTGTTTTTCAGTGGTTCTATTTATTTTGTTTACCACAGGTTTTCCATTTTTAGTCTCCTGCCCACTTGGTGCCACCTGGGAATCTCAGCACCTTGGCACTCATCTGTGGGGTTTCAGTACCAGCCTCTCTGCTGGGTAGAATCTCATTGGAGTAATTGTCCAGAAGATGCGTAGCATGATCCCTACCTCAAGGATGAAGGCCAAATTTTTCTAGTGTGGGTGGCCTCAAATTAGGCACCTATACCCATATTTAGGTGGTAAAACAAGTGGGCTGATTTTCAGATGTTTGAATATTATAATGTGTGTCTTTAAGCCCTTTTCATTTACTTAAAACAGCTGTTGGGGGAGGAAATAAACAGGAAAAATGAAGGGAGAGGGAAAGAGTTTTTATTCCTGAATTAAGGGATTTAAAAAATACCAAAAAGAAACAAGTGGAATGTTTTTAAATGGAATAAATTTGTTGCTGATACGGGCAGGAAATAGCACACTGAAGTATATGTGGATGTATAGATATATTTTTATCTGAACTTTTCTTTTTTTCTTTTTTTTTTTTTTGCAATGTGTTTTATATTTAGGACACATATCAAGATTTGCATCTGTTTCCAGAACTTGCTGCTAACAGTTAGTAATGATGCCAAAACATACTTTAGTTCCAGCTTGAGACCAAATGATATTCAGGGCGCTTTTTTATTACTAATTTAGGGTCTGATATTAATTAAGGAAATTTTCCATAAGTGCCAGGCCTTTTCTGAAGAACTCATTAAAATTATATTAACTTAAACCGGAATCACAGTCTGAGCATGTTTTGTAATGATCATTCTTACTGACTCTGCTGGGTTTTGTAAACAGAATGCTAATTGTTATTGGGGCAACCGGGCACTCAATTCCAGACTTTCCAAGGGCCAGATCCTGAGCCGTTACCTAGTTGTGTTCTCCCAGTATAGTCCATAAGGACTTCCATAAGGAAGGCTGTGGGACCAAGCTCTTTGTTTCATCCTTGTGCTAAAGTATATGGTAATTTCTGCATTCCATCGGTGGAATCACTGTTGATTTTCTAACCAGGATGGAGACAGAGGTGGTGGCTGATGAAGGACCACATGTGTCATGATACAGAGAAGGAATCTAAATCCATATATGAAGCTCTCTGGTACATATAGGATGATCAGGTTCACTTATGTTGCCTTTAATTCTCTGTGGCCTTGAGTGTTTGTTGCACAGAATTTTATGAAATGCTTCCATAAAATGCTGGAGAATTTGGTCCTTCTCAGACTGTGAATATGTTGGGTACAAGACAGGTAGAAAAGTATCTTCTGTCCTTCAGGAACTGTATGTTTTAAAAGGCCCAGTTCTGCAAATCTTATGGTAAAAATTACAATTCAAGAGGCAAAAACTGCTGCTGGTAGAAATAGCTGGAGCTACCTTGACTTACAGTGAACTTTCCTCGCATTTCTGGCCATGCGGAATTTGACCATGCTGGATTTGGTCAGGAAGGGAGTGTTAGAGCCTAGCGGGGCTACACAACACCTTTTTGAAGTGGTTTGGTAATGGTTGTTGGCCCTAATTAAAAGACGTCCAAATCTCCTCCCCCCTCGTGGATATCTTAGCAGAAAATGGTCTGCTGTCATGCCAGCTGGACTGCCAGATTTAAAACAGCATTGATATTGGTGATGTTGGGCTGATACTGGGGACCAAAAGAGAAGAGGAGCCATTCAAGGGGCTCAGGCTTTCTGTGGTTGTACAGAAGAAAACAACGTAGTCAGTGAAGGAGAGGAAGATGCGTGAGATAAAATGAAGGTGCTCATTTTCACGTGGCTCATAAAGGATGTTATTAAGAAAGAAGGAACTATTTCATATGCATAAAGGGAGGGTATTTGGGGACACTAATCTGGAAATCTCTTAATATTTGCTTTCAGACTGACTCAAAAAAGAGTAAGGGAATGGATCAAAGCAGTAGATGCCCTCCTGAGCTTCAGACAGGTTCTCCATGTCCTCAAGACCAGTGTGCGGGTGGTGCAGAGTCCCCTCAGGGGCAGCCTGACACTGCCTCCACACAGTGCTCCAAGCAGTTTTTATAGAGGTCCGAGGATTTTTAGTAATGGTGGAGCTTCATCTATAAAGTTCAGGGAAGAATAATCTGAGTAAATAACTTTCCACAGATACCTAGATTCATAGGTTATTAATACGGTGAAGCGCCTGTGATCATCTGCTTTGAACCTCTAAGATTTCCCAAATTAGCTCTCATTTGAACTTGAGGATAACCTTTGAAGAAAAAAAAAAAAAAAACTCAAAACAACAAAATGCGAAAACTCAGTTGGTCTTCATTTAAAAATTTCCAGGGAAGCAAAATCCACCGCAGCTTTTGGTTACAGACGCTAATTAAGCTCGCTTTAAAATGTGGGTCTTATTACTAGTCTGAATTTGTCTAACTTCAGTTTCCACTCATTTGAACTTGCTATAACTTTGTCTGCCAGATTGCAGCACTGATTTTTATTTCTGAGGTTCGAGGGGGTTCCTGTGGCAGTGGCAGATAGAAGGAGGTGGCTAAGAAAAGGAGGTTCCTGCAGTGGGTCTCAGGCAGATGGCAGAAGCCACAGGGAACTGGATGTTGCGGGATGCAGAACTGATTCAATATATGAGGATGCTGGAGGGGCACCATGAAAAGATGTTTCAGTCATTTGAAGTTTGCTGTGGGTTCACCTTGATCTATCAAGTAGTGGAAGTTCCCTTCCCTAATCAGCCAGACTCCTACTATCCGCTGAAAAGGAGTTATTTTTGGTTCAGTTACTAGTGGGACTCTACTTTTCCAACCCACCTGAAAAAACGCACTGAGAAAGCATTTTTTCCTGACTATGTGGGCTTCTGCAATGCCTTCAGGAATTTTTCTGCTTTTATATTTGCCCAACTGTAGAGTCCCTCCTCTTTTTTCTAACAAAATGAATTTAATTCCTCACCCGTTACCCTAGATGGAGATACAGGAACAGGACAACAGCGTAAGCATTCTTTCTTTTAGTTTTCATACGCTGTTTAACCTTTCATTTTAAGAAACACAGCTATAGTCACGGGGGCTTTTCCTTCCAGGTTTAGGCAACGTTTGCTCTGTCAAAAACAAAAAGAAGCCTGCAGCTCAGAGCTCAGGCTGTGGCCCCATTAGGTAGAAGACATCCAGGCAGAGCAGACTCTTTGTGCTCCACATTTATAATTAATCCATGGGCAAATTTGAGAATTGAGTTGAAACTGCGTTAAATCCTGGGATTATTTGGTCTCATTGCTTGAAGAAATTTAGTTCTGGAAAAAGTGGTATCATGCATATAATGCAGGGCATTTTGTGGCAGAGGAGTCTGTGCTGCATCATCAGCCCTGTCTGGGCCATGTCACCCCCAGGCTTCCCAGTTATTCTTCCCAGAGGTCTCTAACCACACACTTGACCTTTTATCCTGTCGTAGCCATGAACGTTTGCCATAAGATGTTGGTTTGTATATAGAATTATTGAGTGCAGGCAGCTGGAGAAAGCCTTCTTGGGCTCTTGTGGGAGAGAGGAGCAATGAAGCTGGGAGAAGGGAACACCAGCAGAGAAAAACATCCCGGGGGATTTAAAACAAGGATCAGTTCTAAAAGTAAAATGCAGGGGTAGGGCATCTCACATCAATCTTTCTGCCTCCTAACATCACATTTCTCTGGTGGTGAGAAGTGGAAGGTGGTATGCTCAGATTGGGAGCGGTACCCACAAAGCCTCTTTCATTTATCTGAGATGAAAAGTCCCTGCACAAGCTGCAGTGATGCCACATGCGTGGCTTCCACTCGTTATTTCTAATGGTTAACTAGGCTATTGTTGTCTGATCCATAGGCATCAGTGCTTTTTAATGCTCTTTCCTGTTAAACAAGCACTGTTTAGAATTGCCAGCCTATTATGAAGCTGGCAGCTAAAGGTTTGTCCACCTTGTTTTAGTTTATATAATTAGGCCATGCAATGGGCTTGCTTGGAAAACAGGTTTGCAGCACAGCTACAGGACCAAATGTATAAGGCATGTAATTTTTAAGGGATAGATGTCTGTAATAACACAGCCTGACGTGTTTAATTCTGTGCTGAAATTGTGTTCTGCGTTGTGTTGAAAGCTGAGTGTGGGTTTGAGGGGAGATTTCCATGAACTGGAGATCAGTCCCCTTGCCAGTCCCCTTGACAAGACTTCTTGTGAGGTTTTGACTCGAGCTGGAGAACCAGAGTTTGGCTACTGCAGGGGACGTGGTTCAGTGATCAAAGTAATGGTTGTATTTGTGAATAGCTAATGGGCTTTTGCTGGAATCACCACTGACCACGCGACAGGCAGCGACTGCTGATGTTGTTTGTATTGGTGTAGCCTCTGGAAGTCTGATCCCATTGTGCTAAGGACTATACAGTTAAAGAAGAGGAATTAAAAAAGAGAGGTCAGCCCTGTCCTCTATGAATTTGCACTCTTAAATACAGTACAACTGGTTCTAAGACATGCAAGAGAATACAAGAGGGAATTGAGGAAATGCAGAGAGACAGTGAGGTGATACCAGTGGTTGCAGCTTTGCTAGAGCCGGGTGATAGTGAGCATGGGTCAGAAGGCAGTGCAAGGGCTATGTTTGAAGGAGGGTGCTGAGATAGCTCTGTGGCTCTTCACCTCTCAGGCTTCAGGAGCAGCAGGCAAGAAAGCACAAAGGGACTCACTAGAGCCTGTAATAAGAGGCAAGCAGTGTAGTTGAGTATCATCATTGAAAAAGCTGAGTGGGGCAGAAGATCAGCCCCACCTGGTTAGGCCAAGGGTCCCTCCAGCATGGCCAAAAGGTCCTTGTCAGCATGGCCAAAAGTGGTTGCTCAGTTCCCTTGGACTGCAAAACCAGAATATATATTACCAAGCTGTAGATGTTTCCAAAGCAGGAGGTTTATATCAGGATCATTCTATTTATTAGCATTTGACAGGGTTCTGTGAATATATTTACCCTTAGGTTGGTGGGAATAACCCCAGAGGAGCCACAAGATCGATCCTTCTATTTCCTATAGGTCTGTAGTCTTGTAGTCATATAGGATGGACAGGGACCTCATGAAGTCATAGGATCTGTGCCCTTCTGTGCAGAAATAGGATCAAACATCTGCGTGTCATTCCTCTTAAGTGTAGCCAACTAGTTACGTGCATTGCTGCCATTGAAAACAAAAATAAAACCATGTCCCAAAGAAGGAAAAAGGCCCAGCCAAAAACTTTATTAAGGTTGAAATAGATCATTTTGGTGCAGTTGAAAGATTTTTAGAAAATAAACTTGAAAACAAAGGGAAGTCAAAGCTAACATTTTAAAAGGATATGTGAATAAATGGTTGAGAAGTGATGGGGGATTCATGAATACATTCTAAATATCCCTGGACTTCTGAATGAGACCGCTGGCCATAAAGTGAGAGTCATCACTGCAGCCTGGTGAGTGTGTAGGGTTTGTCAGCGTTCACAGAGGGAAGGTACAGAGTAGGAAACTCTGTGAGAAGGAGCATAAACATTTAGATAGCCTCTAGGATGCAGATTGCAAAGGCTGGGATCTGGACTAGGGGCTGAGGACTGAAGATTAGACCTTCTGCAAAGGTAGCTGGTTTACCAAATAGGAAGGGAAACAAGTGCCTCAAAAACACCAGGAAGGCTGTTGACCCAAAATCTCTGCAACATAAGCCTGAGATGAAATGGCTCATTGGAAGAGGCGTCTCGCAGGAGCTCCTCAGAGGAAGTCCCCGGGAACTGTGATGTGGATGCTGGCATGGCTGGAGGAGCCACAGAGGAATCCTGGCAATGGGAAAAAGGCACCTCTCTTCCCCCTTTCTTCCCTCTTCCTCTCTCAAATATCTCCCTCTAAGGGGATTTTTTGTTTGTTTTTGTTTTCATTTTGATTCCTGCTAAAAGCCAACCCGTGTTGTTTTTTTATGGGTGAGAAGGAGTGCAGGGGAGGATCTAAGTACCACCGGAGCCTAATTAGGAGCCATCGTATTAGATTCCAAAATTAGATAGGAAGCTGGGTTTAAGGGTAGGCCAAACCCAACCAGTTCCTAGTTTGGCCTGGCCCACGTAGGTGGGCCAGACTGGTTTGGAGCTGTTTGAGGACAGGCTGCTTGCCCGTGGAGGAAACTGTTCCAGCCGCAGTGGAGCTGGAGCACGGCGCCTGGTCCTCAGTCGGGCCAGCTTCTGCTCTCACTGGTCTGCTCTGCAGATGCGTTGGAGGGGTGTTTAGTTTAAAACACTTCTAGCTGTTGCCTTCTCAAGCTGATGAAGACAACTGAAGGTGATAATTTAGGCCTCTGTTTTATTTCAGATAGCGGGATTGCGTGTGAAAGTTTAATTTAAGCCAGGTTCCCTTTACTCTGTCTGGCTTCCACCTTCTCTATATCTTCACCTGTTGAACAGCTTATAAAAAATGTCTAATGGTTTTTGCCTTTAGTCTTTGTTTAATTATAGAGCATCTTAACTTCAGAGCATCTTCCAAGAAAGGATTTCATAGCATTTTCCAAACTCTGCTATTGGCCTTTGTCACTTGGCTTATGTTAAATAATGCTAATATTAGTATTAAAATATCCCATCTTATAGCAAGCAAAATGTAGCCAGGAAAATCAAATTAGTTGCCCAAAGTCACAAAACAAATCAGTAGCAAGAGCCAGAAAGCAGTGCATCACATTTCCCCTTTTAACAGCTTTAGAGGATAACTGGGCTTTCTAAACTTGTAAGTAACATACGCTTATTTTTTGCCAATATTCAACTATCCTGTATAATATCTCCACGATACATTTATTTTTCACCATCCCAGATAGAAGTTGTCCAAGCTCTGTTTTAATAAAGCAGATTCAGAGACGAGTCAGAGACTATCCTGACTTAACTCCACAGGCCGAGTTAGACTTTGGACGGAGTGTACATTTCTACAACCTACAGCAAACATAAGGCAGTGAGTCGAAACTGAAACCTCTCTTACAGGATTGTAGTATCTCCCATTTACCCTGATCTGTGGCCATTCAGGTGTTACTGTGGTTTATCTGAGACGTGGTAACTTGGATTTTAAGTTTAGACCATCAATAGTGATTTGAGCTGCTAGAGGTACAGCCTAAGTTGCCATACAGCAAACAGCCTAAAGCTGTTTATGATGTGAGCTGTTACAGACCAAAGTCTGTTTCTTTTTCTCATCACCAGTTTCCTGGGAGGATAAAAACCATATTCAGACTTTACACTATGGAGAAGAAGCATTTATTTAGAGGTGTTCAAAGTTGGGCTGGTTTAAGCTTCAGCGCAGCTGATGAATGGAGATGCTGTGTGGACAAGCTTATAATGGATTGAAACTTACTTAGCTGATGGTAGTTTGCCTTAACTTGGTAAGAAACTCAGGTTAAGTCTGAAATGAATAAAAAAAATAGACAGAGGGCTTTACTCTGCTTTTATTAAATGAGTTGAAAAACATATTTTTAAAGTGGTGCAGTGCTGAATATAAAAAGGGATGCAGTGCTTCTAGCTCTGCTATGCAACTGTGTTTAGCAATCTGTCCTGCTGAATTTGATGGCAGGTATTTGGTCTCTGGGTAGATCTGGTATCTAATCGGGCACCGAGTGTCTAAATGCATGGATTGACACCTTTGTAAGTCTTTGCACTGGTCAGTATTTTTGACTCTTAAATACAAAAGAAGTAGCTGCGATGAAAACAGCCCGTCGATTGCGTACAGAGATTTTCTCCATCTCCCTGAAGCTCGTGGTGGCTGGGGGCAGTCTGCATTGCACGGTGACGCATCCTGCTCCACTGCTTGTCAAGAGCCTCAGCTTTGCTCCTGCAATGCCAAGGGTCGTGGTGTCACCAAGCTGCTCTTACTCTGTCCCATGAGATGGATGGAGTGGTTCAGCTCGGCCTTGGCCCACGCATCTCCCCGCAGGGCTCCTTTGCACCCTGAACCTCCTGAAATGCTTTGACCAGTGCGTCTTGAGTGATGCTGATGTGTCTGACTATTTTATCATGGCCTGATGATGCTGTTGTTCATGTTACTTGGAGAAAATGTGTTCTCACTGTAAGGGAAAAAATTCTGGCCATCACTGGGTGAGTTATTTTCCACTGTTTTCACTCCAACAGCATTAATTCGCCTGCTGCTAAACCCCTTAGCCTAAGATAGAAATGCCTCTGTGGTATCTCTCCTCTCACTTCTCCAGTACCCAGAAGCTCTCCTTGGGCTGAACGTCCTCATCCCCTTCACAGCGGCTCCTCCCGCTCCAAACACAAGCAGCCGCTTTCAGCTGCCTCCCCACAGGACAAGGTGTGTCTGTTTACCCTCCAGAGACACGGGGCTTTGTGCCGCGGAGGAGAAAAAAATCCCAATATCATGGCCCTGGACATGGACAGGGACCGCGGCCTAAAGTGTCCATTGAAAGGACAAGATACTTTGAAGGGGAAAAGTGTGGTTTTAATTGTTTAGATGGGTCGGGGGGGGGGGGGGGGGGTGTGTTTTTTAGATGTATTGGGGACTGGGGAGGTGCCTTTTCTTCCTCCATGTGCATGTTGTTGAGGAAAAAAAAAATTTGGACTATCGATATTTGTGAATTTGAAGTTTTTTGGTCAGAAGTGTAACGATTTGTAGGGTTTGATTTTTCTCTGGGGAAAAAAAAAAAAAGGCATTTTGAGAACAAGGCCTGAGTAACCAAAATATGTTTGTTTTTGTTTAAATTGCTCAGTAGAGAAATCGTCTCTTGTCCATTGTTAAGAGAGAGGTTTAAATCAAAGGCAAATTCTACATATTCTAAAATATACAGACAACTCTTTGAAAGCAAAGCCAAGCAAAACTTTAAAAGAGACCTTCTCCTTGATGCAGAAGTTTTCAGTTAGTTTACTGTGCTGAGGCTCGAGTGGAAAGAAACAGCCTGAGAAACAAATCACAAATCCCCATTTCGGAGGCGGAAGTCGGGGAGAGAGCTTTGTATTAATAGCACCCGAGACCCTTCCACACAGCTTCTTGTCCAGGGCTTTTCCAGCAGCAATGGGGAAAAGCCTTTGCAATTCGTAAGGAGTTTTGTGTTCGGCTGTGGAAGGTTTTAAGTGAGCTGCAGAATGAAGGAGTCGAGGGCCTGATCCTCTCGTGTTGGGTGGTCCCTCCTACCGCAAATAACCCTATTGAAAACAGAGGGACTATTTGTGGAGACATTTGTTTGTCAGGAAAAGTGGGGTTTGTAGGATACGACCCAAATTAGCAGCTAAATTCCTGGTTATTTTCTCGTGATAAAAACGCAGCTAGCTGTCGCAGAGATGCACGTAGCATCTCTTTGGTTCCCGTTTGAACTCCTGCCACTTGCTCCGTGCTTCTTCCCGCTTCCTCAGCCATGCAGAAGTTATTCCAGCACCACGCTAGCTCGGATGAGCTGGCTGCTTCCCTCCTGCCTGGGTCTGACGTGGCCTTCAGCCCTTTGCCATGCCATTTGGGCATGGCAGGGCTTGGGCTCTGCTTTCCCTGGCTCCTGCTCACTCGTACCCATCTGTGAGGCACCTGGGGGTTGCTCTTGCCCTTTGTCTCCTGGCTGCTGGAGAACATCAGGGAGATGATATCACTGCCTGACATTGCTGCCTGACACCCAGCACCTCAGCCCCCGCCTTTTCAGGTACAGTCAACCCCATCCAGAGGATGTCCCGCCAGAATCCAGCCTTTCTCAGGAGATCCACTTTTAACAATTTATCACCGAGCTGCAGTTTTTGGAAAGGCTGTTAATTGCTGCACATGATGTCGGGGGGGCGGGTGTCCTGCTGAACCCACGCGTGCTGGCGCAGGCCGGGTGACGGCTCCCCCGGCCCCGCACGAGCTCGACATGCTGGCGGATGCTGGGAAAGCTTCTGATAGCAGTGCCGTTTTCAGGGGGAGGGAAGAATGCTCTCATTAGTTGTATTTTCTTCTGGCTCCCTGTTCTAGTAGCCATAACTCATTAGTGGGGTTTATTTATTTATTTATTTAGTTTGCTTCCCCTTGGAACTGAAGTAAGGGCTGAAAGGATAGATTTGTCCTTATTTTTCTTTTTGTTTGTCTTTTCTTCCCCCCCCCCTATTTTTTCCTCTTTTTTTTTTTTTTTTTTTTGGCTAATCTGAGGCACGCTGCCACATCTGAAGCCACTTGGCTTATTATGGATTTCATGGAAACTGATTCCCTGAAAGTGTTTCCATATGTGTGTTCCCAATATATCCCATCCTTTTCTAAATGGGAGTACAAACTCGCACACGAGCTGGAAATGGCTTCAGGATGTGACAGAGAAGTCATATGACTGGAGTGGCACTGTGTGTGGCCCTCTCTGAAAGACACGGTGTCCTGTGTGCTGGCTCCCATCCTACAGTAGATCCAGTTTCAAAGAATATCTTCCTTCCCGGCTTCTTAAAAACTCTTAATCAAGAACCAGCAAGGAATCCTCTGTCCTCAGGAGGGATGCGTATTACTTGAATGAGATTCGAAAGGAAAATTTGGATGGGGAGGAAAAAAGAGGGGTTTAAAGGGTGAAATTACAGAGCAATGCCAAGGGCTTCTCCCCCTCCCTCCCACCCCTGCAAAACATAGTTTCTTTGTGTCTGCTCAAGGATCAGATGGTATTTCTGAGTTGCTAGCATGCAGTGGAAAAGTACAATTCATGACAACATTGGAAACAAATATTTATACTGGAGAGTTAAGGCACATTTTTCTGTGAAAAAAAAAAAAAGAAAAAGAAAAAAAAGAGTAGTCAAAGTAGGCAGCTAGCCCCAATGTATATGATCTGCCCATCCACTGGATTTATGCAGGATTCTCGTACCGACGCTCGCCGTCGCTCTGCGTGTATTGCAACTCCCAGTCCTGTGGTTTCGCCCTCTTGCTGTATATAACGCCGACGAGGTTGCTATCCAAGAAAAGCCTCAAATGTTCTTTCTGATGTGTTTCGACTGGGGCTGGTGAAAACCAGCAGCGGCTGAAATTCAGGCAGGGAAGAACTGAGGAAAACTGAAGCAAGAGTGATAGGCGCCCACATGCGTGTTTGTGCCGTGCAGCATTGCAGAGCTGCTAGCTTTATTTCCAGGAAACCTTATTTGCTTCTTGCTTCCAACATAGCGTGTAGATCTCCCGAGACTTTAAACAAGCAGGGGAATTCTGATACATTACCAATTCCTTTCCACCTGACTCACCCGTGACAGCTCCAGACTGAAGTCACTGGGGTGAGATAATAAAGACCAAGAAGTTCAGAGGCTCCCCATCACACCAGGTCAATGGGCATCCATGTGTGGCAGGTCACAGCTACTAGCTGAGGACGTATTTCTGTAATGTGACCATTTGTCCCCCTCCTGTGGTTCTCGTTAGAAAGGTTTATGAGTCCTGTGTAAGTGAAGCTTCACAAGAGGCAACATTTATATAAATGAGGCGGTGATGAGCGCTCCATTTCTGCTCCCAACAATACCTCTAGGAGGGGTTCACTGTTCCTTTTTTTCCATAAACAGGAGGCATTTCTACCCATTCACAACACCAAATTAAAGAGGAGCTACCTCTTGAGGTACAGGCATCATCTACCTATGTTTAAATGCATAGTGTCACCCAGCATAGACTTAGGTGCCTAAAGAAAATCACCTTTTTCCAGCTCAGGTCATCCAGCAGAAAAGTCCTAGTGAGAGAGCAGGGCAGGTTATGATGAAGCCTGGGCTGGAGAAGTGCAAAGAGACCCTGATTTTGCCATTAAGCAATGTAACAGCTCTGCTTGGGAAATGCTCTCCTTTATTTGCACGAGTGGTACTTTAATGGTCGCTGCTAATTATGTTATTTATGGGGTGTTTCTCCCAGCAAAGGGCTTAGGTGCTGCGCCATAAATTCAGCGCAAACATCTATCTGCAAATTAATCCACAGTATTTTAGGTGTCAAAGTCCTGTTACCTAAATACCAGAAGGCACAAGTGTGCAGTTTACCATGTGAACTGGGGTTCTGAGGGATGGTGAGACGAGATGCACTAGAATTCTGTTCTGACCTGTTGTGTGTGCAGCTCTGCAGGGGTTAAAATGTTCCTTCCTCCCTCTGACTTTTGTGAGACTGCTGTGCTTAATAATGTTGCAGTTTAAATAGTCCCAACTAGGCCTTGAAGTTAACACCTTGTTGAGGTGAAGGAAAGAGGAGGGGGGGGGCAGTTCACACTTTTTCTACTGCTATTGTTTGCCAGGAGACCTACTTAGGGTAATGTAGGGAAAAAAAATAAAAATAACCAACAAAACAAAACTAAAACTGAAAACAAATAAACAAACAAACAAAAAAAACCCACACCAAAACCAACCAACCAACCAAAAAACAAACCAACAACCCCCCCCCCCCAAAATAAAAAAAAACCAACATAAAACAAAAAACCAAACAAACCAAACACCACGTTAAGTCAAATGGTTGTGGGGGGTTTTTTCCTGATTTTTTTTTTTTCTGATTTAAGTGGAAGGAAAAGGCATTTGGCAACATACCATTTCCTAGGATAAACGGTTGCAAGTATCCAGATGATGCATGCTCATCCCAAAAGTGAACTAGGGCCAGAGAAGCCCTGTGTGTTACTTTGCAGTGCTGTATGGCCCTCACCCTTGCAGCACGTAGATGTGCTCAGGAGTAGATGTGTGGAGGAGCATCCCTGAGCTCCATCATGAAGCTGAGCCCCAGCATAGGTTTGCAGGATCAGAATCTTAACGTGTACAGCAAGGGATAGATACACAGGGAGGTGCTTTGGGATTGCTGGGAATTGCAGTCCCAGGCATCACCCTGCAGTGGTATCCAGAGGGAAGGTGGTACAGCTCCTTAGGAGAGTCAAAGGCTTGCCTGGATGGAGGCAAGAGGAGGATCATACTAAGTGTGATTAATTTCTTAGCAGAGGCAAGTGACAAGAATTTAACAAAAAGAAGAGCAAAATAACACTGTCTCCCTGATACAGAAGGATGATTGGTGAAAACAGAGATCCAGCTACCAAACAATCACTACTCCCATCCAAAGACATTGCAAAGAATCCTTAAGATTGCAAAATTAAGTGCTCAGAAATTGAGAAATCTCAGTACTTACATTGCCTGTGCAACTTTAAATCAGCTTCATTCTGCTTATGCATTATATTACAGATTTTAATTACAGGATCACATGATACTTTTCCCACGGGATTCCTGTCTCATTCAGTGCACAGGATGGACAGTGCTAACTTAATGAGCAGCTCTTCAATATTTTTTTTTTCTTCTTGTTCTTTGCATTTCCTCAGGCGTTGCTTATTGCAGAGCATTACATTCTGCTCTGAAGAAGGAATTCTTAATTTCTTGGTGGACTTTTATATTTCTGCCATAACATTTGTATACAGTTCACTGCAGCACAATATTCCCAGAAAGAATAGAACCCACTTTAAAAAGAGTGCTGAGACACGACTCTAAGGTCTCCTGTAATTCAGTGCACCTTCTGCGTGTCACCTACATTGTGAATGTTTTTCTGTCTTCAGCCTTACGTTCAGATGTGAGCTCCTGTTGGTTTCAGCTGCAGCTGTGAATATTTAGCACACATGCAAATCAGAAGCCAACATCTTTTCTGGGCACAGAAAATGAGAGAATTAAAAATGCGATTTGGAGAGATTTCAACTGAGTCACGTATGAGCCGAGTGGCAGAAACATGTTATCAAATCTAGTTTGCTCAGGAAATAATCATATCTCCCTCGCCTTCTTCACTTCACCCCTTCTGATTTCTTGCAACAGTGAATTTGGGGGCTGTATAGACAACATCTTCTCTGTTCCTCAACTCTGATAGATCTCCAGAGGAGGTCAGCTTGTATGCTGCCTGCCAGAGGGTTTGTGTAAAAGGAATAGCATCTCCTCTACCTGAATGCTGTATCATGGTGCATACAGAGAATTAACTTAAATGCTGGTATTTCTCATTCTTCACGTGGTAACTTTAATAGTATCCTTTTGTTTTTCTCTCGTTGTGTTTACCGTTTCTCAGATTTCTAGAAAAGCAAACGTCAAATATCCCCACATTCCCAAATTTTTCTTTTCAAGAGCTTACAACCATCCATGTAGACCATCGTGTAGCTCCTTTTACACAGGCTGCAGTGTATGGAGCCACTGATGGGCCCATTCTTCATCAGGACTGGCATGGGATGGGTGGGGATGTTCCTGTCATTCAGCAATATTTGCAGAAAAAATGCTGGGACTTGGGACTCCTGGATTTCATTCCAGTCCCTAGACAAGTGTCTTTGTAGGGGCAGAGACTCTTCTGCCCATTTTTAGGCAGAATGCTTATGATTTGTTCATATTTGGCTGGATTTTCATGGCAATGTCTCTCACACAAAAGCCACTCCTATTCCAGAGTTCAAGTCCTTACTTCAAAGCATGGAACTGGTACAGTTTTTCAAAGGAAGGCTCCTCAGAGTTTAAGATTAGTAAAACAATATATTTTTCCCAGCAGAAGAGTTTCAGCTGAAATTTTAAAAACAAATAAATGCATAAATCACAATTTAGCTTGAGACAGACGCCCAGCATGGACAGTTTCAGCCAGAACATTTAAAGTTTGGCAGAGCTGTAAGAGACTGAAAATTGTCTCATCGTGTGAAGTGTGTGGCATACTTCATATGAGGCGATATTATCAGCTGTAAGTAATCCAAGCTGCACATATAATTCATAGACGTAGATGTTGGGGAAAGAAAAAAACAGTTTTTATAGGTCAATTAGTGCTACGTCCCAGCCTGAATCGAGCTATTGAACAAAACCCCACAAAATCTAGTATCTGCTTCAGTGAATGTCTTAACACTGAAGTTCCCCAAAACATAAGTGAATCATTTAGCTACTGGTAAATATATTAAGATTATATACACACATAGAGGAATTTCCTTGAGACAAACTATTCAGTGACTTTCAAATACAGCACCACTCTGTTTTCTTGCATCCAGTGATAATGCATTGACTTGATGTGCTAGAAATTTCCCTATCAAACCTATGCAGTAAACGAAGGAGAGGGTTTCTTTGGGTAGTGACCTTATAGCAAAAAAATGACCAAGCAAATTGCAGTTTTTGCAAGTTATAAAATTATCCTGTAACTCTTTAAAGTAGATGTCAGCTTGCTATATCCACAAGGAGTTAATCTGTCCAGGGGACATTACGATCTTTAGTAACTGGAAGCGATTGGCCGAAGTGCTGTAAACCTGGCAGAAATTTGTTGCCTTATTTTCTGCAAACCACAAGCACAGCTTATTAATTGAGAAATGAACATTAACTGGCATTAGCTGGCATCTGTAAACTGAAAAAGAAGAAATGGTCACGGTACACATTCAGCTGTAAACGGTAGAGCTGAAAAGCTGCAGCAGGTAAAATTGGGTTTAAGCGCGAACGCAAAACCATTGTAGTTGGCTGCTGGCAAGTGCCCAAGTCTAGAGTTTTTAATGAGGCTTCTGCATCAAAATAAGTGAAACCACGGGGATTTTTAATTGTTCTTATTCTAAATATGAAACACACTGGAGCCATATTCTTGAATCTAGGATGTTAGCATATATATTGGCATATTAACATGACCACTTTTCTGTTCTAAGCGTAGAGCTCTCAGAAAACTTGAGTGCCAGGGTACGTTAGGGAGGAATCAGCATGGAAGATTTCAAAACAGTTTAACTCTTTCAGATTTAAAGTGGGGCATTTTGGGGTTTTTTTTGGTTTAGTTTGGTTTTTTTCTTGTCAAGCGTGGTGAGCTGATTAGACTGCATAGGAAAAGATCTCTTGCTGTGCTTGTCGCCGGGTTTCTCTTTCTGGCGGCACAAAATAAAGTCTCTCCTCTGTGCAGCAGTGTGGTTTCGCAATCTTGCGGCCACGATGTAGGGCGGAGGATCTGTGCTTCCCCCATTTAATACAAGCTATCACGAGAGTGGGAATTCACAGATGCAAATTGTTTTCTTGCTCTGACGGAGGAAAAATTAGCATAAATCTTTAATCCTGCTGGGGAGAGGAGTAAATAAATTATTTACTTGCACTGTCATGTTACTGTATTGCTGATCAACATCGCTGTTTGTGCGCTACTAGGTATACAAAGGTGGGCGCCATAGCCAGAAGAGCTGTTTATCTTCCCAGTCCAGCAAAGAGCTAAACATATATAAATGAATATGCATCTGTTGTTTGCAAGTTAGAACTAAAATCAACCTTAACCCAAGGTTGTTTGTGGAGGTAGGAGGTAGCACGGAGAGAGGAGGAGGGTGAATGCATCAGTGAAATTGCATAGCAGTGAGAATGGCAAGAAGCTGAGGTTTAGAGATGACTTTTTAAAAAGCTGCTGGACTCGCTTAGAAAAGAGGCTTTATAACAGGCATCTCACAAAACTTTTTCAGATGTCCAAAAATATCTCTACACAGTGGAGATGCAGAAGGCTGGGAACCCATCTCAGCCTAGTGCCTGGACTTACAGAGACAGCAAAAGGCATTTGGGCAAGAGGGGAGTGGGAGAAGCGAGTGTGTAGGAGCTGTGCAGACACAGCCATGAGTAAGATAAGAAAGGGTTATAGCTATTTGGCCTTTGGGTAAACAGGATTGTGTTTTACAAGCAACAGTAAAAACAAACAAGTGTGGATTTACTAGGGTATGTAAGGAGGTCTGTAGCCCCACATTAGAAATGCCTACGTGTGGTGTGCACATTCCCAGCCATTTAATGCACGCATGATCTCTTGGCAGAACCCATACAGATAATATTTGGATCTAGCCCTGAAAGGGAGATTGCCTTTTAATGTATAAAACTATGTGGATAGTTTGTTATTAAGAAAAAAAAAAAAAAAGTATTGCTTGCAAAGAAACCAAAAATGCTGATGTACTTTCTACAGCCTCATACCAGTTCTACCTTTGATTATAAGTCTTGTTTGGCTTCTATCAGGGCAAACTCAGAGCAACTCTGTTCATGTTGGGAGAGTTGCAGTTAACAATAAAAAAAAATAAATAAATTAAAGAAAAAAAAAGAGTATAAAGAGTAGCAGATTGAAACTCAGTATTTTGAGCAGCTGGGGAAATTATGTTCTAACCTTATATTTCCAGATACGTATCAGACCTGTTCACAATATAAAGGATAGTGTTCCAAAATTACAGCTTTGAATCTGGGTGGTATCGCCTCTGGCTATTGTTTGCAGTTGGGAATGAAAGAGGTTGCATCAAGTAGTAGAGTGTTTGCTGTAAAGGTACAAGTTATATTACATTCCACGGGGCTGTGGTTGGAGGGCTTGATGATGGAGACAGACCCATTCACCTGTAGGTCACTGATTCAGTTCCAGATAAAGATAATAGTAATCACATTGTCATCAGAGTTAAAAATGGGCTTTTACTGCCTGTTTAAAGCTCTGGACTCAGTATCTTTTGAGATGGCAGATTATAATCTCCAGGTTTCAGGCTGTGTGATTTGGATGCTTGGCTGGCTGTGGTGCAGGTCCTCCAGCCTGAACCCCGCCTCTGCCTGAGCTTTGCCCTCCTGCTGCTTTTAGAGATCATTGAACACAGGGGTTGAATGGGAGAGAACAGTGATCTAAATCACAAAACGTGCCCCACGAGGTAGCCAGGTCTGTTGAGTCCGTGGCTTACAGCAGCCACCAGCCATTGTGGGTGCTATAAGGAGCAAGGGCAGAAGGGCTGGAGGGACCTTCCCTCTACGCAGCAGTGCCAGCAGGTCAGATCCAAAGCCTATCTACATTGTCATGTCTTACTCTGAGGATACAAATTGTGTTTTGGTGTTTAGCACGTCAGTTTGGCATTTAGAAGATGTCGTGTTTTCCTTTTAGGTAAATCTGGTTTGGTAGCTTGGCAAAGACATGAGGGAACCCTTGGATCTGTAGGACTGTAAAGCTGTAGAAGTGTCAGCTGGGAAGCACAGGGAGAGCCCATTGGATTTCACGATTCTTCCCATTTATTTATACCCTACCCTTTTCATGCCTTTCTCTCTCTAAAAGTGTATATATGGATCTCCTACACACTGGCCGATGCATTTCCCTCCCTCTTGTGCTGCACTTCTTCACTAGGCTTTTTCTCTGTCTGCCCATCCCTTTTCCCACACCCTTTCTGTTTTCCACTTTTCTGGCTCTCATGAGCTTTCACCATCTTTTTCTTCTGCTCCTGTCCATCCCACGGTCTCCTAAACAGATCACCAAGCTACTAACGTTTGCTTTCCAGTTCTGCTCCAAAACTTTGGGTGTTTGATGTGGGATTAGAAATTAGGCAAAATGAGTTTACCCATCCCTGTTTTGCGTTAGACTCCCAATTCACAGCGTTACCATCCAGACATGCACAGTAGCCATAAACTGTGTGGTCTTTTTTGCAACCAGTCTGCACAGACTACATATGAAAACAACTTTTTTCAATGGCAAAAAGAGTGTTGGCCTTGTAATTTTCCATCGACTGCACTGAAAAGTAAAATTTGCATCTTTGCTATCAGCTCAGTGGCTTTGCCCATCCTTCAGATGCAGCAAGTAATATTTTTCATCCATAGGAAGTAGCTGAGCAGATCCTCACCTAAATAAATTGATTTAAGTCAAGAAGTGGGGCTTAGTCACCCCCAGTGTAACTCCCCTGGTGTCACTGGTACAACTAACTCGGTGTTGCCAACTCTTGTAGTTTTAGTACAAGTTGCACGGTAACTTCTGCTTTTCTCTAAACCTCAGCTCCCGACAGCGTGTGCTGAGGTGGGAATCTCAGCTTTCATGTGCAACCAGACCTGAGTTTCTCGAGAGCCTATAGTAAATACCCAGAGACACATAACCCTCAAAGCTCAGAAACCAGAAGGCAAATCAACTCTAAATCCACCTCTCTATTTTTGGCTCTTTTTCAGTCTTTTGATTTTTGAGATTTTTTAATTTTTTTTTTTTCCCAGCCTGATTTGTGACATTTGAACGCTTCAGGTTGGCAATGCTGCTCCTTCCGTTGGCATCGGTGGAGTTAGACCAGGGATGAGTTTGGCCCAGTGCTTGTGGAAGTCAGGTGTATGACTGTTCCTTGCAATGTATTATTTGATATGATCTGCTGTTCTCTTGGGGGCCAAAAGAAGTGGGTTTTCTTAGAAAAATAAAATTCTATCATCACTTGATACAAAAAATGGTATTTACAGAATTGTTTTCCCCCGTCTTTTGTTATAATTTTTTAGGTGCTTCAGAGCTGGGCCCATTTTCAGATCCCAGGCAGTTCACAAGCATTTCATCCCTCACTGAGAGCCGCTTCTCCAACCCACGAATGCACTATCCAGCCACCTTTACCTATACACCGCCAGTCACCTCAGGCATGTCACTGGGTATGTCCGCAACCACTCACTACCACACCTACCTACCACCACCCTACCCCGGCTCTTCCCAAAACCAAAGTGGACCTTTCCAGACCAGCAGCACTCCATATCTCTACTATGGCACTTCGTCAGGATCATACCAGTTCCCCATGGTGCCGGGAGGGGACCGCTCCCCCTCCAGGATGCTTCCTCCGTGCACCACCACGTCCAACGGCAGCACGCTGTTAAACCCTAACTTGCCCAACCAGAGTGACGGTGTGGAGGCGGATGGCAGCCACAGCAGCTCCCCAACCGTCTTGAATTCTAGTGGCAGAATGGATGAGTCCGTTTGGAGGCCGTACTGAGATTTCTTCCGTAGCCGGCCCGACCTCCGCGAGCCAAAAACAAACAAAAAAAACCAAACATATGGTCGACTAACTACGAAGTGCCTGTTTTTTGTGGGGTTTTTTTTTTCTTAAAAAAAAAAAAAGAAAAAAAAAAAAAAAAAAAAAAAAGATTTTACCAATATGTGCAACTGTATAGATGGGATGATAATGGCCATAAATAACCATAAGTAACACAAGAGTTCCCAACACACCACAATCCATGTTTCAGATTATGTGGATCAAAGCACATAGTAATTTTATTTTTTTTTTTCCCCTTGGAATCATTTTACCTTGTTTTATATTTAAAATGTACTTTTTACACACAGAAAAATAAAATCTCCCCCCCTCTTTTATTTTTTTCTTTTTATTATTTTTCATGGTCTAAAGTGTTATAATAACTAACGAGTTCTTTTGCCAATGAGGAGAGAACGGACTCCCCAGCTATCAGGAGAAACATGATGATGCAAGGCAAAGGCTGCATTCCCTTTTACTTTTCAATATAAACCCCCCTCTAACCATGAACTCGAGATACAGTTGCAATCATACAACGTATGGGACCCTCTTCACACCTGTAGTGCAATTCGACTGGCTTATATTGGTGCACATAAAAAAGGAAAGCAAAGATTGAGTTGCTTCCATTTTGCCGTGATACGTTCAGATGAAAACAGCTGTCCCAAAAAAACTCTGTCCGAGCCTTGCTGCAGATAACGGTTGGAACTTCTCTGTGCTCATTGCTTCTTTTTTTTTGGTTTGTTTTTGGGTACTTAAAGAGAACAAGTCTTCAAGTTAGGCTAGACAACCCTGGGGTTTTGATTTTGTATCCGTTCATTTTGCCTTCGATTAGCCAAAAACCAAAAATAACAACCAAATCCTTTAAAAACAAAACAAAAAAACCCACAAAATGTTATTACTTATGCAAAATATGAAAATGGCAATATATATAACTAGAGCCAAAATGGTATACATAGTATTTGTGTTCGGCTATGGTTTTTTATTTTTTCTTTTTAAATTATAAATGTGTAAAATTTGAGGTTGTTTGCTAACGTGAATCATCATATAACTTTAAAAGAATATTTATGATTATTTAATGACATTTGGACCCTTTAAACTTTTCTTAATGTAATGATATATTGACTTCGGTCTCTAAAAGTGTTTTTGGGTTGTTTTTTGTTTTTCTTTTTTCTTTTAATTTAGTACATTTCTGCAATGGTGTAAACCTCAAACCTTTACCCAACTCTGAAAAGTAGTTCCAGTGTGAATCAGTTTACAATGTGACTTCAAAATGAAAAACCCAACCCAAATGCATCCACATCAAATGATTTTGGATGTAGGATCTTTTTATATAACTTATGAAGGAAATATTGTGTTTAAAATATTTTTATTAGCTGTCTGGTTGCCTTCAACACAGTCTTGCCTTTTAATCAGTAGTTGCGGAGACACTGGAAAAATGGTAGGAAGGGTGAAATATTTTCCACCCTTCCCCTAATTTCTTCTTCTCCCAGGATTTTCCTCAGAACTGCAAAATTTGAAAGTATTCATATTTAAAATGTTCTGTTTTGACAGCATGATTTGAATTTCGATAGGTTGGTGGTTGTGTTGGTTTTTTTTTCCCCCAAAGAAAAATCAAAACCATTTCAAAGCCCATATTTCACAAATAATGAATTGTTAAAAATCTCAGAAATGGGATTAAGGGAGAATTGGTGAAACATTTTCCCTTCCCCTTGCAATTTCAGCCCACTCGATGGAATTAAAAGGTTCAAAACTTGAGACAGAAACTGCCTGGTAGCACATCACCGCCTGGTAGCATTAAATGCTAGAGCCATAAGGATGCCTTGTTGACTTTGAAGCTGATGTGGCTGTTGCCATATTAGAGAGAGGAGCCCAAGGGCAGCGATACTCACCTCTGCAAACTCTGAAGATAAAAAAAAAGTCACCTTAAAAGCCACCCTGGGGCTCCCAGGCATGATACAGGGAGAGCAAATTGCACCCGAAACCCTTAACCAACCCGCCCGCTGCCACACTCTCCAGCGGAGAGTATCGCAATAAATCAACGGCGGGCATGGCCGTGCGGAGCTGGACGACACCGTCACTCCTCGTTAACAGCAAAGCTGTTAAACGAGCTGACCTTAGCGTGGTCCATCCCTCCGATTTGCGTGATGACGTGGTCTAAAAAAAAAAAAGAAAAAAAAAATTTAAAAACCAAAATAATAATAAAAAAAAATAACGTCTTTGCCTTCTAAAGGTTGTATACCAAGTATGCTTAAAGTATAAGTAAGACACTTTTTTTTTCCTTTTTTTTTTTTTTTTTCCTTCTAATACTTAGTTTTCCTTCAAAGATGGAAGCTGTAATTGATTCTATTTATTGTTGGTTTGTGGTAGCTTGAAGCATACCACTGTCCATTTATTTGTAACTGTAAAATACGTTTGTTAGTCTCAGCAGCACTTAAAAAGCCAGTGTCTGGTTACACATTTCAGTTTTGTTTTTTGTTTAGTAAGCAAGAGAAAAAGATGTACTGCCAGTGCAAGCTGTTTCCTATTTAATAAAAGGTACTATATTTGTACATTATTTGTTATTGCTGAGAAGGGCTTTTTAAGGTTTACTGTATGCATATTAAGTAATTTTTAGGGTGCTTTTGTGTTGAAATGTTGTTAAGAGTGGCTGCAGGCAGCAACCCAGATTTTTTTTTTTTCCTTTTTTTTTTTTTTTTAATTTTATGCAAATGATCTTCTGTTCTGTGTTATTATGTAAACGAGCCAACTGAAATGGTAATGAGGGAACCCAGAAGTATGCATATATTAACTGCCACTATAGAGCTTTACACCTCCAGAAATGGCACCAAATTCCATTTCTAAGGGGGAGGGGGGGACGGGACAGGTGTCCTGAGGATGAAGATTTTACTCCAGGGCTTGGTTACTTCTGAAATCCCTGTCTGTGAACGTTTCTTCCTACAGAGAATAGTCAAGCATTTAATTCAAAGAGCACTTCAGCACTTCAGTCAGAAATTGCTTACTTTCAGTGTGGGAAAATGTGTTGCATTCGGTTACTGCGGATCTGGGCAGCAGCAGCTCCCATCCCACCTCTCATACTCCAGTCAAGCTCAAATTGGAGTCCACCCGAGTACAGACAGCATCAGATAATCCACCATGAAGACAGAACTGTAGGATTTTTTCCTCTCCATGTGCTTCACTGTAATAGGGGAACCTATGAGGAAAACATCCCAACGGGCACCGCTCAAGGGCTGGGGAGAAAAGAGCATTTCTGGGCTCGGGTGAGCCCACGGCATGATCGATGTCTGGGATGGTACACACCAAGAGCAACTTTCTGAGTGTTTAAGATAGAGAGCAAAGCCCGTTTCCAAAGGTAAAAAATCAGTAGTGCTAAAGGAATTGAAGTGTTTTGCTTCCTAAACCATATCCCTTCATGCTCAGTGGGGTCTTCTGCCTGCTCTCCTCCAAGGTGCCACGTGGGACACATCTCGAGCCAGAAGAACTACCATGAGAATAATAAGACAAATCATATCTTCATTTTCTACACTCTTCAAGGGTTTTAACCAAGGTGAAAGCATCAGACTTTCTCACCTTTCTAAAACACGCCGAGAAAGCCAAAGCTCAGATCACAAAAGAGCAGATGCCTCAAATCCTTCCTAATCCCCATGTTCAGTGATGATGTTTGAGGTGAGCAGAGGCACGGCGAGCACCCTTCCCGAGAAGGTAGAGCAGATGTGACACACAGAGGTGCATTAAGCTCTCCATCGTGGCTGGACTGCAGAAATGTTGGCTGAAGTCCATCTCTGTGTGTCTGACTGTTACGACTCTTTGGCTCCAAACACAGTGGACTGGACCTGGAACGTAACAAGGCGGATCTGTTTTTCATGGGTTGTGAACTCACCGCCGTGTCAGGAGCTGGAGTGAAATCCAGGGACCTCCCGAAGGCAGTGGGAGTCTTGTCCTTCAAGGCACCTGGAAGTGTCATATCTGCGGCTTCTGTTTAATAATTAAATGAGAACAAGAAAATAATGGATAATTTGTTGTAGGAAAAACTACACCAAGTGCTGAGGTCTGATCCAAAAGGCTGTGAAAGCTTCTGCTGAGCTGACAGGGGTTTGGAACAAGCCCACAGTGGTAATAAAAATAAATCCCTGTAATTAGGCAAAAGGGAAAATCCAAAAGATGCCATTTGAGCCATTTAGGGCTCAAAATCTGTATCCTGGGGTTTGGGCTGGGTGGCCCTGAAACCTCAGGAAATCCCACGAGCTCATGGGAGGTGGGTCGAGGGGAAGCTCAGCCATCCTCAGAGGAGGAGGTTGAGGGAGGGTCTTGTGTACCCCAGGTCTCAGCCTCCCGAAATGGCAATTTCCAGGTGACCTGGGGTACCCTCAACCTGAGGAAGATGGGGAGACCAGTTTGGGGTCTGGCTGTCCCATTCCCAGTCTCTGGTTGGCAGTCCAGCTCTAGCTCTGTCTGCCTTTCCCTACAAAAGCCCCATCTGCCCCACCAGGTCCGTCTGTCCTTCCTGCAGGCATGTCTGTGACAGTCCTGTCTGGGCTGCTTCACCACCCAAAATATAAATGTCATTCCAGCCTTTTCTGCTTTGTCTGCTTTCCCTAGAGTGTATTTTCCCAGAGATCTAGGAATTCACCACTGGGAAGGCATGGCCCAAAAAGCAGGATTTATTGCTCAGAAACCAGGAAGCCCTGACTCTTAACGCATGTTTAAAGTCCATTTTTCACACTGGGATGAGACAAATGTCACCAGCATCAGTGCCAGGAGCATGTCAAGCCCCAGTGTGGAGTCAGAGACGGGGACCAAATTCTGCCCAAAGTGGATATTTTAGGTTTGGAACTGAAATACAGTATTTGCTTCTAGCAGGGTCTTTCCATCCCAGATGGAGGTCTTTTGGTGTAGGCAGTGAAGCACCAAATGGGGAAAGGAGAAGGGGAAAGGAGACTGGTGATTGTGGCCATCACCTGGCGCGTCTCACGACACAGTAAGTGAACAGAAAGCTGAAATTGCACAAAAAGAAAGACTAATTCATTTTTATATTCTTTTGCAGAGCAAACAGCTCAGCCACAGAGCTCTGCCACAGGCAGAGGCCAAGAGCAGAGCTGGGTTCAAAGGAGTGTTAGACAAATTCATGGAACACGCACAACTTTTAGGCAAGGTATTGAGGCAACTCAAGTGTCTCACGGCAATCGCTGACTGCCAGAGGCTGGCAGAGATCAGGGGAAGGGCAGTTTCACCCAAGTCCTGCTCATTTCCCTAGTTTGAGGGGTTTTTGTTTCCTCCTTCATGGCAAACCTACACATGCCTTTGCAGGATGCTCCTGAGACAGACCTTTGCTCTCTTCCAGGGCAGATATTTCCATCTCCCCTCTTTCTTCCAAGCAGATCTGAATATCTATGGAGCTTGGGGCTGATTGTTTCAGAATTTCTTTTTTTTTCCTTTCTTTTTTCTTTTTTTTTTCTTTCTTTTTTCTTTTTCTTTTTTTTTCTGGGGGGTTTCAGAGGATCTTTCCTGCCTTCCCAGAAATAGAACACAAACATCTACTGCTCGGATGTTTTGTTAAGTTCTTTTCATTAAAAAAATAAACTTGCTTCCATCTGGGAATTTTGTTAAGTGTTTTAGATATGTTTTAAACTTCTCTGTATCCCATCACCAGGCGTGGATTTCGGCCAACTATTATTCCAGGGCTTGAACACAGCTCTTAAGGGATGGTCGGAATCTGGCTCTGAAGCTCTCACCTGACTTCGTTCTGATAGACGTCACTCCAAGCTCCCCCTCCACAGATCTGATTTCTCCCAAATGTTGAGAATATCTGGATCTCTGCCTGAATTTTGTCCGTTTGGGTCCAGCTTTATCCCCCATCTCCATCTGGTGACCAGGAGAGTTTCTCAAAGCCAACAGACCTTCTGGAGTTCAGGTGGCCCCAGAGCAGCGAGAGCTTCAGAGGGACAGGAGTAAGTGCTGGGGGACGTTGACAGCCTGGGAAATTGCTACCCACGTGCAGAGGGTCTCATCAGGGGTCGCATTAAATCCTCCTTGTTAGGAGAAAGGGGTGCTTGCAGGAAGAGGTGACTCACTGATCTCCACTGGCGTGTGGGTGACTCATGGCTCAGCTCCAGAGCCCAAGATGCCAAGACCATTGTCGTCCTCTTCCGTGGCAGAGCAAGTGGCAGTGGTGTAGCCCAGCTCAGCAGGCACCAGCTCTCTCCAGCCAACAGACTCCTCGTCACTAAGGACAGCTTTTCCTTTTGCCTCCTTCCCAGCTGCAGCACGAACAGAGGAGCACAAATAGCACTTTATTTTTTATTGTTATTATTTTTTCTCAGAGAGAAAAAGCCTCAGGAGGAACATTACAATTTCCAGCGGGACCAGCTACCTTCTCACCCCTTTTTTGGGTTTTATTTTATTTTTTCTTTGACACGCATGCCTTTACTTTCCCAAATGAGGAGTGCCACTAACTGCCTCTTAAAATATGATTACAGAAGGGCTGTATTCTACTGAGAATGGCATTTTTTGTAATAACTCCATTTTCCTTTTCACTTATTCTTACCTAAAAAGTTTCAGATTGCAGCTCATCCATCTCCCTGACACCCAAATCCCCTCTCACGTTTGCAGATTTATATAGATATTGTTAACCCATTATTAGCTCATAGAACCCATGAAAAAAAATAAAAATAAATAAAAGCGTGAGAAAGAGCCAGGCCCTGAGTGGAGCTGTGGGATGGGGTGGGGAGGGTACATCAGGTTGGGCTGGTGGCTGGGGGAGATTTGTTGCAAAGGGGTGGCTGCAGAGCATCCTTTCTCTCTGTAGCCTCTCTCTGCAGTGGGCTTTGTGGGGACATCTCAGTGTCACCAGTGGAGGGTGACAGCCCAGTTCTCTTCCTGGGTCTTGCTCCAGCACTTGGTGGGTGGCTCCAGCCCACTCTGCCCCAAATCATGTAGAGGATGAGACTCACCAGTACAAGAAAACCAGGGACCAAAGGCTACAGAGGAGGAGAAAACTGAACTATCCCTGCTGTTTCCTCCAGCCGGGACCAGAGAGGTCATTTTCTGAAGGATGTGTGTGTGTGAGCTCATCCCAGTGGGGCAACAGTGAAGCACATGCTGCTAAAAACTCCCTGACTGGGGCTCCTGTGATGGGAGGGGAAGGACAGGGATGGGGTATGGCTCGGGATGCAGACAGAGCTGGCAGCTCCTTGCTGCCCATATCAGCCAGGATCGATCAGTCTCACAGAATCACAGAATCCCAGCGTGGTGGGGGCTGGAAGTGACCTCTGGAGATGCTCTGGTGCCACCCCCCTGCTCCACCCAGCA
>JANIJG010008023.1:0-22263 GCA_024611175.1 Megaceryle torquata | reverse complement strand
ACAGCTAACCACCAGCACAGCTAACCACCAGCACAGCTAACCACCAGTACAGCTAACCACCAGTACAGCTAACCACCAGCACAGCTAACCACCAGCACAGCTAACCACCAGCACAGCTAACCACCAGTACAGCTAACCACCAGTACAGCTAACCACCAGCACAGCTAACCACCAGCACAGCTAACCACCAGCACAGCTAACCACCAGTACAGCTAACCACCAGTACAGCTAACCACCGGCACAGCTAACCACCGGTACAACTAACCACCAGCACAGCTAACCATCGCATGGCTTAACCCTGGTCTGGACAGAGATAGCAAAGTCTGATGAGGCTGAAGTGTAATGCAGAAGAAATCGTGGATTGTCTCGGTTGGGTTTCTCCATTTTCATGTCTTTTCTCTGTGTAGTGAGTCATCTTCCTCCCTTCCCTCCTCCTCCTCGGGGTGGAGTGGTGGGAATCATCTGCAGGGGCAGCTGGGGGGATGCCAGAGGTGAGGCTTCAGGCAGTGCCGGAGATCAGAGTGGCAGCCCCGTGCTCCCCTGTCACCTCCCACTACCAGGTGTCAGGGTCAGCCCTGGTGGGCTCGTCTCACCCAGCCCAGGCCCCGGCTCCAGCACCAACAGAGCTCTGAGCCAGGTCCCCAGCCAGCAGATCTTCCTTACCCCACAGCGCTGCCAGCCCCGCGGCTACGGAACACTCCCAGGATTGACGCCTGTGACTGGGGGAGACAGACCCAGGTCAGCGGGCCCCAGCCCCCAGCCCCCCCGGCAGCCCCTACCAGCGGGGCTGGGCTCAGCGTGCCTGATGCACCGGTGGCCTCAGAGCCCCTGGCTTTATGGGCAGAGATGATTTAGTGCCCTGAGGAATTTGCCTCTGGGGAAGCTGGGACGGCTTCCAACTCTTCCTTCCCTCCTCTCAGTATTGACTTTGCATGCATATGAGGCTGAAAGCTCTTCCAATCACCTCTGCAAATATTAATTAATCCTCGCAGCATCCCGAGGACCATTATTCACTCCTATTAAGTAAATATTATTAAATCCTTTTATGAGAGGTGAAGTGACTTTTCCAGGGCTGTGCAGGGTGTAAGTACAAGCGCACAGACTTTGTCTCGCCAACGTACACCCAGAGCTGCCACGCAGCCTCCACTCACCATAAACCTGCCCGTGCCTGAGCTGGGGGATGACTCCGAGGACCAGGGACCCCAGCTGCCCCACAGCACTGCTGTGCCTTGTGGGGTGCAAGCGCTTTGCAGGGACCACTCTGGGATGCATCAGCACCCCCTGTCTTCAGCAGTTCCCCAGGGCCATGGGGACCCCCCTCCGTGCTCCCAGCCACTGCCCATGCCAGGGCTGTGTCCCCCCGAGTGTCCCCTTTCTGTCCTGGGGACACCAGAGGGGATCCCCACAGCAGCATCAGGGCCGGACTTACTCTGAAGGAGCCAGTCGATGAAGGCGCTTGGGAACGGGGATTTCTGCAAAAAACCCGAGGAGGTGGTAAAGCGTGCGGGTGTGGAGGCTGCGGCGGCAGGGGGGTGGAGATGGGACTCAGCTGTACCTGCAAATCCAGCTCCACATAGTGCCCGGACGTCACCGACAAATTGGAGAGGGCAGAGTGGATTTTCCCCAGGAGCCCAAAGGAGACGACACCTGCGGAGGGGAAGATGCCATCGGGGCTGGGCAGAGCTGGTGCCCATCCAGGACCCTGCCAGAGCTGCGCTGGCAAGAGGAGAAAGTGCCAGAGCCTGGGAAAGCACCATCCCTGCCCAGCACATCCCCAGCACCAGAGCAGGAAAAGCCCTTCATGCCTCCTGCAGGTCTCAGACCTCCCACGTTCAAAGGCTCCCAGGAAAGTCATTGTCCTGGAGCCGCCTGGCACACGTCTCGTCACACGGGAAAGGTTTTTGGAAACGAAGCAGCGATTGTGGCTGTGCAGGACTTGGACAGAGATGGGGAGGGAAAACCCCCTGTCACGACGGGGCTGCAAACCAGGGGGGGTCCCAGCAGAGCTGTCCCTCCTGGCACAGCTCAGGACTGACCCCAGTTAGAACGCCTCCATGAGATCAGCAGGACTGTGACACTTTCATGATTGACATGGCAGGGTCTGAGCCAGGGCTGTGCCATCCACAGCAGCTCTGCTGGGGGGGCTGAGCTGCTGCTCCTGCTCCCTGCATAGCTCTGGCTCTCCTGAGGCCACCCCACTGCCCGTGGTGCAAACCTCAAGTGTCACTCTAAAAATTAATATAGGAATGGAAACGTCATGACTTACGGTTGAGGAACTGCAGCTTAATATTGACGATGCTGACCCAGATATTCACTAACGGGCAGAGCTGCAACGGTAACAAGTGGCACAACCTTGGTGAGAAGATGGTGGGTGCAGCAACACCTCTCCCTAACATCACCCGAGTCTCACAGGCTTTAAATCAAGACGGAACAATCATCTCCTAGAGTAGTTTCCTCCATGGAAAAAGAGCAGTATAAATCGCTCAGCCCTCTTCTCAAAATGGCACTGATTCCATTTAACAGAATAAAAGGTTTTCTAACAAGCAGCTTTTCTCTAAGTGAGGCTGTCGCGCCCGCTCACCGCACCGCTCAGGACCGGGAGGCGTTTCAGAAAGCAACTGATTACAAATTATCCCCTAACATGGCATGATGGAAGCTGAATTGCTCCTAACAAATAAATTCTGACTGCAAGAAAGATCAAGGAAGCCTGTGGAATTCACTTAGGGGGTGTGGGCCTGTGTCTGTGCGTGCACATAGGTAGGTAGACAGACAGACGGACAGACAGACAGATAATGTGTGTGTAAATCTGCCAGGCAACCACAGCAGGAGCACTAATTTCAGTTAAGTGCAGCTGCTTAAAGCAAAGGACCTTCAGCCACTCACCAGTGCAGGCACCAGAGACTGAAGAGAAGAGTTCAGCAAACTGCTCACCATGTTGGTGAAGAAGCTGGAAAGGGGGGAAAGACAGACGAAAATTACCCAGGAAGTTGTCAAAACCCGGGGCTCGGCACCAAGACTGATCCGAGCTCATCTGCAATGCGCTGGGCACGGCGGAGGAGCGCCCGCTGCCGTCCTCGCCTGTGATGCTCGAGCTGCTGCCAGCCCGCAGCTCCCCCGGCTGTAGCAGGAGTTACGGGAGCCCGGGGCTGCCTTAGCTGCTTTGAGGTGTAAATCCGAGCCCAGATTTGAGCGTGAAGTTTTGCCTCACTGCGAACTTGCGAAGAGCTGCCCCATGGCTGGTCCTGCCCGTGATTTGAACCATCTCCCCACGTGGAGCCCATCCCCTCGCAGCTTTCTCAGGAACAAAAAATGCCTTTTCTACGAGAAAATCCCGCGGTTTCCTCTCGGCTGCCACTTACTCTGCGTGTCACTGAATTAACCCTCTCTGTGAAGTGCTGGGTGGGCTCAGGTGTGGAAGCCAGAGCCTGGCCAGGTGCCTCCGAGGACAGGGAGGGTTAAACCTGTCACCAGCATGAAGCGCAGCCCCACACCAGGGGCCACAAGTGAGCCCCAGGTAAGCCCAGAGCTCAGCTCCTGCGTGTGATGGACCCGACCTCACAGATCACCCTGGGGCATCTGTGAGCAGCTGCACTGTGCATGGCACCAGCCCCGTGATGGTGCTGGTGCTGCTGGTGCTGCTGCTGCTGGTGCTGCTGGTGGACACTCCTGCACTCACCCCTTCCGCAGGTTGACACTGAAGCCACTGAGCATGTTGCTGCAGTCCTTGATCTTCAACTTGAGGTCACCGGGGGTGTCTTGGGTCAGCGCGATGTGTGACGTGATGTTTGTTTCCACCGAGGACCCGCTCAGAAAGCTAAAAATCCTGAAACATAAGGAAGTATCTTGGAGGGTTGTGGAGGAAGCCCAAGGATCCCAGAAGAGGAGGAGAGGTGTCTGTGGCTAAGCTGGGAGCTTGGGCTCGACTGGGACAGTGTTTTATTTTCAGGACTTCCATCAGGCTCCTGATCCTGTCAGCAGATCATCGAGGTCCCCATGCAGGAACAGACACAGAGGGTGTTCCAGGACAGTTCTGACCTCAGGGGGAGGAAGAACAAGTCAACATGACAAGAGCATGGAGCCTTCTTGGCACTTTGCTTCAAGCACCTTGTCCACAGGAGGGTCACTGCCTCTGCTGGCTATGCCAGGCTGAGATCATGCTTTGGCATCAGGACAGCTGGGAATGTCCCCAGGGAGAGGCAGCAGCACGGCACAGAGCTTTCCCCACCAGCCCTTCACTCAGTGTTTGGAGATGTTTCTTCAGCACCCGGGAACATCTCGTCCTCCCCAGTACCCCCAGGCCCCATGTCCTCGCTCTGCTGTCTCGCTCACCAGCCCTGCTCACCCTGGCAAGCGGAGCACCAGCTTTGAGTACATGTTCAGCACGAGCTCGCTCCCGTGAAGGACCTTCCACGACACTCGGACATTCTCGAGGTTCAGCACCTTCAACCTGGGGGTTGACACCGAAGCAAACCTGCCTTGAGTTGGCAAGGTCAGCAGGAGCAGACCCTACAGTCCCAGCTCCTCCTCTTCATCGTTTGGCCTGTTACCTGTGTGGATATTCCCAGCTTACAGCGCAGCTGGGGAAGGGCCAAGCCCTGCTCCAAGAAGAGCCAGCTTCAAAGCAGGGTCAGGTTGCTCAGGCCTGTGTCCTGCTAAGTCTCAACCACCTCCAAGAGTGGAGATTCCCCCACCTCCCAGGGTGTCACATCATTCCCATGGGGAGTGTTTTTCCCATCTCTGGTTGGAGTTTCCACTGTTGCAGCTCCTCACATGAGCTGCAAGCCCAGGACTGGTGGTTTGTGTAACAGGGGAAGACCTGGTCCCTTGGAGCACCCCCTTAGAGGAACCTGTCCTCTGGATGCTATTTGTTACCCTGCAGTGGGCACCACCACCATGCTTCTGCTCTGACTTACCAGGAGAAGTGTGTTGACGTGGCAGGGACTCCGTTACCCAGGAGTCCTCCTCCGCCCAGAACATCATTGAGACCAAGTAGACTGCCATTGCCTAGGAGACCTTTGTTTCCAAGCAGACCTGTGCCAAGCAGACCTTTCTCCCCAAGAAGGCTTTTATTGCCAAGGAGGCCGTTGTTGAGGAGACCATTGCCAAGGCCTTCCCCACCAAGGAGGCCTGTTCCAAGACCTTCCCCACCAAGGATGCCTGTTCCAAGACCTTCCCCACCGAGGATGCCTGTTCCAAGACCTTCCCCACCGAGGATGCCTGTTCCAAGACCTTCCCCACCAAGGATGCCTGTTCCAAGACCTTCCCCACCGAGGATGCCTGTGCCGAGCAGACCGCTGCTGCCAGGTTGTCCTCCTGCAATAGTCAGATCTCCATTACTGTTCTGGCTTTCACTGCTCAGAAGCCCTCCTCTCCCAAGCACGCCCATGCCAAGTAGACTTTCCTCACCTAGGAGGCCTGTGCCAAGGATCCCAGGTCTGCTGGATTCTTTTCCTTCATCAAGAGGACCTCTACTTTCTTCTCCACTTGGACTTCCTTTACCAAGGAGGCCAGTACCAAGCAGCCCACCTTCACCAAGAAGGCCTGTGCCAAGAGATCCATCTTTTCCACCGATGAGACCGTCACTGCCAAGACCAGTACCAAGCAGACCTGCACCAAGAAAGTTCCAGTTACTAATCAGACTTCCACCTTTGGAAACATTTCGTTGACAAGTAAGGTTGGTTTAGCTACATTAGGTTGAGCTGCTTGTAAGGTCTCACGGGGCCCCCTGAGCAAAGCTGGGCTCCCCATGGAGCTGAGCCTGCAAAGAGGAAGGTTTTTGATGACAAGAGGGATGCTCTGTGGGCCTGACATGGCACAGGGAACACCAGGACTGAGGTGGGCGTGTGGCCACCTGTGACGCAGTGCCCCCCTGGGAATCATGGAAAACCTCTGAACTCACCAGTACTGGGTTTCGCTGGGCTCCGCCCAAAGATACTGCCCAGGCTGGGGAAGCCCTGAGAGGGGGTCAGGAGGCCTCCAAGAAGAACGAGACACCAGAAGGGCAGCATCTCCTGACCTGGCACCTGTGGAGAGACCCACATCAGCCCAAGCACCAGTCCCACCACACGGGAGGAACCGCATCCTGGCGACGAGCTGGTCCGGCGTTATCACTGCCTCCATGCCTGGCTGGGCCACCCCACTGCAGAGCTGGTGCCTGACATCGCAGGGAAGCTCGGAGGGAGAAAATGCCATTTTAAAGAGAGCAAAAGCGATAGAGATGAGGCAGGAGGACCTTGTACTGAGAAAGACAGATGGCTTCCAACCGCTCCGAAACGGCCCTGAAAGAAGAACACGCCAAGGGGGGCAGCCGGATAAAAAATGGTGTGTCAAAGTCATGTCCTTCTCCCTGGTATGAAGAACACCTTGTGTGACTAAAGCACAAAGCCCAGCCAAGATCAGACACACTTTCTGTGGGCAGATTGTTTGTTTTTCTCATCTTGCTCTGCTCAGGCTGTAAAAAGAGCCCATTTTCCCTCTGTTTGATCTGCTGCCTCTAGTCAAAAGGAAGCACCTTGAAGGACCTCGTGTTCCAGCATGAGCTGGATTCCTTGGGGTTGCACCCAGCGCTGTGGAGTGTTTGTTTATGCACAGAAAGGTGCTTGCAAAGAAATGAAAAGAGGCCCCCCTGCTGCAGCACTGCTGAAGGTCCTGGTTTAAGGGAGCACCCTCCTGCCCAGGCCGGGCTGGAAACCCCGGCGGAGAGCGACCACGTCCGGGCTGCGGATGGCAGAGGATCAGCACCGAGAAACAACAGTATTTAGGTCAGGCTGAACAACTTCTTTAACTGTTCCAGATACTTTAAAAGAATCTCTCTATGACAGTTCTTGGCACAATTAAATTAGACTTTAATTCACTAGACTGTCTTTTACATTTTCCCTTTGATCGGCGTGTAATGATGCACAGCTCCTGGAGCTGTGCTTATTGAACAGGAGAGGAAGAGAGCGGCTGGAGCAGCTTCCATTGAAAATCGTGTCAAATAAAATCAGTGGGATTTGTCGGAGGGTCTCCGCGAGACGTGCGTAGCATTGTAAGAAGACACCAAAATGGTTGTCAGGTCTTTTAGAAGAGCTCTTAGAGAGAATACGTGACAAAGTAGACAACTATCTCTGCACTCATCAGTCGTATCTGTCGGGTTGGTGCCTCCTTAGGCTCAGGCATTTAAAGCCAGCTGAACATCTTGCGCACGCGAAACGCACGTACGGCTCTGCGGGTAAATGCCCGTTTTATACCAGCTGAGATGAGACCTGATAAGCTGAAAATCGTTCTGGATTCTGGTTACTAATATCACACACACAAAAAAAAATCCCTAGTCCTTTCTGCTGCCTTAGTCATTGTAACAAACGTAACAACAACAGAAATCAGCGTGGAATTTGACAACCAAGAGCCCTACTAGCTTTAAAAATTCATTTTCATAAATGATTAAATGCTAGTGCAGAAATCAAAGGAAAACATCATTAAAATTCTTGCTTTCAAAGCCAAGCTACACTTTGCTGTAGGTCATCCAACGGGATCAGGAGCTCGGTGGCCACGGTGCCTTAGTGCCACTTACCTGGAACCCGTTGATGTCGCGGTGCAGGTGCCCGCGGCGGCCGCAGGAGCTGCTTTTATACACCCGACTGCAGGAACCAGGAAAGCCCAGGGGAGGATGAAGTGGGGATAGTTCCTCATCGTTGGCTGTCGGGTGTGAACCTGCCACCAGCCTGACGCCCAATGCCACATGTAGCTGCACCAGACTGTGGCCAGCAGCACCCAGCAAGCCCAGCAGCTCACCCCTTCCCCTCGGGCTGGTTGTGGTCCCCCCTGGCTCTCCTGCCTGGCTGGGACATGCTCCCAGGAGCTTGTCCCCTCTGACTTTCAAGCCAGCACACACCTAGGGGAGTGAGGTCCGAGGGTCTGGCACGGCAGCCCCTGGGTGCTGGGGCAGGGGCTCACGTCCTTCAGCAGGGGATGCTCTGGATCAGGCCCCATCCAGCTCCTTGCACGTGGCCGTGGCCATGGTCAGGTCACTAGCTGTGGCACGGGTGGATGTTGCTGCTCACGGCTACTTGGTTTCCCTCCAGCTTTGCCCTCCTAAAGCAGCTCAGAGTGGAGCTGGAGGGTGCTGGCACCCGACAGCCTCGGCTGCAAATCCCGCCCCCTTGATGGGTGAGCTACCACCATGTCCCTCAGCAATCCTGGGACAAAGCCCAGCAAAGCCCAAGTGTGTAATGGCATGAGGGGGGACCTCAAGATGACCAAGAGACCCCATGGCTTTAGGTCCAAGCCCTGAAAAGAGGCTGTTCTGGGTCTAATGCAGGTTTGCTGGCAGACTGGCTGGGGCTGGGCAACAGGGCAGGGGGATGCAGCCCTCTGATCCCCCATGGCCGGGGTCCCCAACACAGTGGGCTCTGTCCTGAACCCCTGGGGTTCACCAGAGCCGGCCACCCCCACAGGCTTGAGCACCCACTGTGGCTGCAGAGAGGACTGGACTTTATTAAACCTGAGCAGGAGGACACAAAATACACCCACATCCTTCCGAGCACCCATAAAAGAGTCCAAAACACATTCAGAGGCCAAAACCACACGTGTCCTTCTGTTCCAACAAATGCAGGCGGGGTGCAATGTTTGCAAGGAAAAGACCAAGCTGCCATTTTAATCTGGCAGGTAAGAAGAGAAACGCGGTGTGGATCCTTCAGGCAGGCTGGGCTCCCATCCCTCAGGGGGTGGATGGGGAAATTCAGGGGGTCCCTTCCCAGCCTGGTGTCCCTGGCTCACGCCGACAGCACGATGAGGTCCTGGCAAAGCAAAGGGGTGACCTTCCTCTGGTCATCCTCTGTGCAGGCAGCAGGTGCTGCCTTCGGTCTGGCATGGAGCTGAGGTGCTGCTGGGGGAACCTTGGGGCACGGCTGAAGCACTTACTTCAATGACATCGATGTCGGCGTTGGTGAAGTCGATGTTGAGCAGCCTGGGGAGGGGAACCCCCACTCCCAGCACACCTGCGGGTCACAAGCCAGCCCAGCTCAGTGCCATGGGAGGGGAGGTCACTGCTAAGCTTCTGCTTGGGGCTTGGTCCCCAACTCCATCCTCCCTGGGTGCAAACCCCTCCCCCACGAGTGCCAGGCTCTCCAGAAAGGCTTTGTGTTGTGGGACTTGGCAATCACACAAAACATATTGTCATTTGCTCCTTCCCATGTGAGCAAAAGCAGCAGGCGGCTGCGTGACCCCTGTTTTGTGATGTGCGGGCTTGCCCAAAATGAGCCCCCCCGGTCCATGCAGGTCAGACCCGCTGGCTCCTGTTCGATACGGTCAGGTAAGTTACACCGACACGAACTCATCGTATCGCCAGCGGTCCAGCAGCCACGAACTCGTGGACAAGGGAACAGAGCTTCCTTACTGTTCATCGCAGGCAGGAACGCAACTTCGAGTATCTGGTCAATGAGCATCTCTAGGAGCGAGATCTGCAACGGGGAGAGGGGACACTTAGTGCTGCTGCTGGTGCGGTGGCCAGCTCGGCCTCGCCCTGTCCTTGGGCACATGGGGATGCTCCACTCACACCAGATAAACCCGACCCGAGCTGTTGGTGCTCCAGCTCCACACCCATCTAATGCAAGCCCCCGATTTCACAGAAACAGGACTCTAAGCATTCTGTGGTCAAATTTTAGTCCCAGAATAATGCCATTCCACAGAATCCTTCCTGCTGGTGTTAAAACTGACTCCAGGAACCACCTCTGGAAACCAAACGTGTTCTATCTGCAGGTATCCTGCCACAGGGTAGCCCAGGATCCCTCCTGACTTTTGCCATTGTCCCTTGTGAGGCACCGGGATGAGCATCCTGAGGGGACATCGTGGGCACGTGCGGGGTGTCCTGCAGTTCACCAAGAAGCCCCGGATCTCTCCCTCTCAGTGAGGATTTTTCCTAAAAATTGCTTGTCTGTGAAAAAAAATCCATCTGCAGAGGTGAAAGAAAGGTGCTCTTCAAAACCCCACCCAACTGTTAGAACATCACTGGCCCTTATTTCTCCTGAACCAGTATCTGTCTGCACTTTGCTTTCTGAAAGATATTTTGTGTGCTGCTGAGGCTGCTCACGTTCTTACATCAAAACCACCAATGGATGAAGACACCAAGGAGAGATCGGCCCTGCAGGAGGAAGCAGAGGTGAGTAAAGCTCAGGCAGCTCCTCTGATGACCCAGTCCCATCAATGCCCTCATCATCACACAGCCCAGGAGGTCCCACATCCATGACCACCCGTGGCCACCCCCAGATGAAGACAAGTGTCCTACTTCTCCAGGCTGACACCGATCTTCAGTTTGTTGTCCTTGACTGCAAACTGGGCCAGCAATGAGGTGTCCTGTGGTCAGACAGAGAGGGCAGGGCAGGGGTGGTTCCTCCAGCCCTTGCCCAGCCCTTGCACATCTGTGTCACATCGGGTGCAGGTTCCATCGACCAGCACCCCCACCCCTGCTGTGTGGGGAGGGGGAGACCGCAGGAGGAATCTCCCCATGGGATGCCCCTTCATACATACGATATTCAGAAGGCAGAGAGACTTCTGGACGTCATTCGGGTAGATCACCATCACCTCTGCCGTAGCCCTGAGCCAGATCACACCCTTATTTCTCTTCAAGCTCACCACTGGTGCTTCAGGGACTGCGACTTTCAGCAGCAGCTCACGTGACTCGGGGTATGTCTTGAAAACCTGTCAGCATCCAAAGATGGAGAGTTTCTGCTGGTAGGAGCACGGCTGGTGCTGTAACCAGGAGCCTGCTCTGGCAGCGTCTGCAACGTGCTGCTCGCAGGGGACAGAGCTGACCCTGGATTGCTCCAGGATCAGCTATATCTCAGTCTATATCTCAGCTGGCTGAAGTGAAGTCAAGCTGGCGGTGAGCTCAGCCCCACCAGGAGCATCTCAACCTGGCTGGAGGGGCACAGAGCGCCCCACATCCAGGCAAGGCTCCTCGGTGAACCCAAGAGAGCAGCAGAGGGCAGGGTGACAAAGCAGGTTCTGGTCTGGTGTGGCTTCCAGTTTTGGACCTAAGTCAGAGCTCGTTCACCGCCGTGGGACACCTGGGATGGTGCCTCTGAGGAGGAGGAGGAGACAGGGAGACCTCGCCCGCCCCGGACACTGATCCTCTAAGTGGGTTATTTGCAGCGCGAGGGGAACAGGACTCACCGTGGGAACCAGCGCTCCGAGGGTTGATGTCGTGAGCGGCGGGAGGTCAGGGAACTGTGACAGAGAGAAACGCCACCCGTGGCGGGGTGGTTTCCAGCAGAACCAGCTTTCTCCAGCAATGAGGCTTTTAGCCATTTTTCTGAGCTAGCAGAGCCCCTGGTGCACGGTGGGGAGCTGCTCGAGCACCTGATGGTGGGACCAGCCTGCACAGCGCCTGGCGGGCAGCCCCCAGCCCCTCCACACCCAGAGCCGGGCAGCGCTCCCCGCTCACCATGCCACTGGAGACGTTCAGGTCCAGGGCACTCTCCTTCTGCAGGACACTCAGCACCGAGCTGAGGACGTTCACAGAGAGGCCCAGCTGGGAGGACCTGGTGTCCGCCATGGGTGGCAGGGGTGGCATGGGGACCCATGGTGGTGTGGGGACAGCTTCTGGCTTTCCCAGTGGATAGTCCACCAGGCCTCCTGCCACTCGCCCGACGATGGTCTGGAGTTACAGGAAAGGAAGCACAGGCCAAAACATTTGCAATATTTGCCTTTACGGTTAACTTCATGTTCCCTCAGCTGACATCTCTGCACGCACGACCACGCCAAGTCAAGCCCCGTGACACTTCCTTCTCCAGAGTTTCATGAAACGCAAACCCCGCTGCACTTTCCCATGACGGAGGCAGCAGCAGAAGCCGGGCACTGAGCTGGGACCTCCCCAGGCTTCCCGCAGTGAACTCAGAGACAACCACTCAGCTGCGCATTCCCTAAGGAGACCTTCTCAAACCCAAGTGAAACATCCCAACCCTTGTGCATAGATGGAAGGAGAAAATGCAGGACTTACGTTCAAATCTACCTCAAGGAACTGGCCGGTTACCAGAGGAAGGCTGGACACGGTGTACTGGATACTGCCCAGCAAACCCAGGGGCACCAGTGCTGGGGGGAGAGGAAGGGAGTCAGCAGTGCCCTGCAGACTTGGGTGCAAATACCCCTTCACCTGCCTGGCAGCTCTTCTTCCAGAAGAGCCCTGTCTGCAGGTGGACTCAGGGGCCCAGCTCCAATTGCTCTATGCAGAGTGATAATGCTGCAGATGTCACTTCATAGAATCATAGACTGGTTTGGGTTGGAAGGACCTTAAATATCATCTAGTTCTACCCCCTTCCATGGGCAGGGACACTTCCCGCTAGAACAGGGTGCTCAAAGCCCTGTCCAACCTGGTCAACCTTCAAGGGATGGGGCATCCACAGCTTCTCTGGGCAACCTGTTCCAGTGCCCCACCATGCTCATGGTGAAGGATTTCTTCTTTACATCTAATCTAAATTTACCCTCTTCTGGTTCAACACAGTTACCCCTCCAGGGGTCCCTGGTCCCGGCATGGGGCAGACCTGGGGTCCGCGGGGTGAAGTGGGGGTTTGCTCTTCCCATTGGGGTGCAGCAGCAGAGGGCAAGGTGCCACAGTCCTCATGCAGCCAGTGCAGAGGTGACACGAAGGCCAAGGCAGGGCAAGGCGTGGGACCCACCACATACTTACAGTTCACAAGACCCAGTTGGTCGTTGACAAGTCCCAGAGTGATATCGACCACTGGGCAGAGCTGCAAGAGTGAGGGAGAGATGGTGAGGAACTCATCAGAGCCAGGCAAGAACCCACAGTCCAGCTGGGGTCCAGGTCCCAGAGCAGTGGGCATGTGGGGTGACAGTCCCCACTGGAGAGTCCACGGTGCTGCTGAAGCTGCACCAGCTCTGGATGCAGCCAGGGCCACCTTGCCCTTTGTTGGAGAATCAGGGTTAGGACTGGATCCCAGGATCCCATGTGGGACAGCTGAGACACGGGGGCTTTCAGGAGTGCAGGAGACACCCAATTAGCACCTAACATGGTCCAGGGCATCATTAGAAACTCTCAGACCCGTGCTGGGCTTGACCTTGCATTCGGAAAGCGGGAGAAGGTTCTCCCAAGCAGATGGAGACATGGCACGTGTCCCCCTCTAATCCCCAACCAGTGGGTGCAGGTGGCTGGATGCAGCAGCCCTGGAGCCACAGGGAGCTGCACCACAGCTCTTCAGACCTCGCTCCTTTCTGGGGTGGAGGATTTTTCCAACTTACCAGACTAGGAAGGAGTCTATTCAGGACACTTGCCAATAAATTGTCCACAATCGGGAGCAGGCTGTGGAAAAATAAAGGAATACCATGAAACAAACCTGCTGGAAAGTAAATGGGTCTTGTTAAACAATTCCCTGGGAGCAGCGCGGAGCAGAGACCTCCCGGAGCAAGGCGATGGCAGCGGCGCAGTGAATCATGTAGCCATGGATTTTGCATGAGATAAGTGTAATCTGCATCCCAAAAGAGTCAGTGGGAAATTTATTGATGCCTTTTATCTACTAGTGTGTACCCTCCTTAAATGAACAGAAACAACCTCAGCCCAAGTGGACCCTACAAATTACATACCATGTGTTTACTCCTCAGAAGACCCTGTGCAACGTTAATTAAAATGCCCGGTGGCAAGGTGGCTCATGCCAGCAGAGGCCACCTCAGTCACTCACCCTCTCAGCAGTCTGACTTTAATGCCACCGAGGAGGGTGTCACATCTTTCTATCACCAGTTTGGGGTAGCTCTTGTCGTCCATGGTCAGCCTGACCTGTGACGTGATGTTCACTTCTACTGCGATGTCGAGCAAACCCAGGAGGCTGTGCAAGGGGAAAGGAGCAACCTTCAGAAGAGCAGCAATTTCCCTGTGATCAAGGAGCACCGTCCAGCCCACCCCCGAGATACCCCTCGTGGCAGTGCTTCCACTGGGATGGGGACACGTCTGGCACTGCCACCAGCGCCAGCCCGACCTACCTCTTGGCACTGAGGGCCACCCGGGTGTAGAGGTTGAGGTGGAGGCCAATGCCAGGCAGGAGCCTCAGGGACACCCTGGGGAGCGTCACCTCCACGATCCTCAGCCTGCAGCAAGGGGGACACCATGAGGGGTGGCTCTCAGCCCAGCACCACAGGTTCTGCCACTCTCACAAAGCCACTGCTTAAGGGGTGGGCGAGTCTGGGGCCATTTATACCAGAAAGGGCAAAAGACACCAAGTTTTCCCAGTTATTTCCCAGGGTTAGTTCTGTTCTGGTGTTCTCAGAAGCTTTGTTCTAGTCGCCTTGTTATTGCTTGTGCTTCTGCTTGGTGCTGGGCTTCAGATAAGAGTTAAAGTGGGACAGTGGTGAACAAGCCAGTGGTGGCTTGGCAGTGGTGGCCCTGGCTGCCCAGGGCCAACATGTGGGGCTGTTCACCCTCTGCAGGTAAGTGCCTTCCAACTACTGTGCCCTTGAGTAGCCCAAGAGGCCCTTTCACAGCCAGCTGTGTGAACCTGGGGGACTTACAGGCAGTGTTGATCTCAGAGCATCAGCCTCAAGTCAGACCTGAGGCATCACCACTGCTCCCGCCCCAAAAAAAGTGCTGAGGTTCCCCCCACTGCAAGGAGCCCGGACACGCTGTCCTTACCCGGTGAGCCCCTGGACAGTGCTGAGCAAGCCGCCTTCCCCAAGGATGCCGAGCAGGCCGCCGCCTCCCAGGAGCCCTCCGTCACCGAGCAGACCACCTTGTCCCAGCACTCCTCCAGCAACCCCCTCAGGGATGCCATCCCTGGGGACATCGCCACCAACTGCCAACCAGCCTCTGGGAGGGTTCCTGGACCCTCTACTGTAAGCGCCTTCACTACCCCCTCCACCCAGCAAGCCACCGCCAGCATCACCCCCTCCACCAAGCAGCCCACCAGTCAGGCCCCCCAGCAGCCCTCCACCACCACCACCCAGCAAGCCACCAGTAATACCACCAAGCAGACCACCACCACCTCCACCACCACCACCACCAAGGAGACCTCCTTCGAGGCCACCCAACAGGTCTTCATTTCCGTCTGTGCCGGGGCGCTGTCTCCTGAGCGGCACCTGTCCAAGGGCACCTCGGAAGGCATTGCCCTGCCTGAGCGAGCCTGCGAAAGCTGGAAACGCCACCCGCCGTCAGCTCCCTGTGGCCATTGCTGGCAAGCCCGGTCCCTAACTGTCTGCTGACAGGTTCTCCCATATGTGATGCAACAGGAAAAGGGCTTTGGGCCAGGAGGCACCATGTAGACCTGTGCAGAGCCTCTCAGGGGGAATTTGTCTGCAGACATGCCAGGTAAGATGGCAAACGGTGTGGCACAGGAGCAGGGATACATCCTAAATGGGAGGTAACTGAGGTGCTGTGCGGCTCACAGCTCTGGAGCGGTGCCGGCTCCTGCAAGGATCCATCCCTCACATGAGCAATGTCTCTCTCTTTTTAGGAGCCTGGCTGGTTGAAATTTCAATTGCACAAAAGCCAAATCCAGGCTCAGTTTGGAGGGGGAGGTTTGCACACAAGCCTCATGCCCTTCCCTTTCCATGTGCAACTCCTCTCCCTTCCCCAGCTGATTGGGCTGTGCTGGTACCACGGCATCAATCCCAAGGACCACCCTTGGTTCCTGTTCCCCAGGGTCCCGCTAGAAGGAGGCAGAGTAACTCACCATCACTTAAAACGCCTTCATTGACCCTGAGGACGGCATCTTTTGGCTGGCTCAGGGACGGGGTCAGCAAGGCACACAGGAGGGCAATGCCCAGAGCCGGTGACATGATGTCTTCTGCTCGGCTGGGAGAGCTGTGGGTGCTGGCAGGACCTAGGGAAAGAACAATGGGAAAAGAGAAAAGAGTGGGGAATAGGCTGGGTGACACCAATAGTCCGGGTGACACCCTGGAGATGAAGTGGAGTTGGATATTTTGAGCTGAGTGAAAATTTTTCAGTGGATAGAAAAGATGAGTTTTAGGAGGAGCAAACCACAAGTGAGAGGCACGTTTGGCAAAGGGGCCTGGACACACGCTCGGGGGGCAGAGGGGGGTGTCTGTCTGCACGTCCGCAGGGATGGTTCCACACCAGCTCCTGCACAGCCCCAGCACCTGTTTGCTTGTTCCTATTTACAAGCACCCCGGGCAACCTGCTCCTTCCCAGCTCTGGTCACCACGACATGACAGGGTTTGAAATGCACGGTATGAAATGGTTACTCCTAACCCACAGACAACGCTGAGCTTCCCTCGCTAATCACCGCCCTGCAACTGGGGATGCTAATTGATGCTGCAATTATGCAAGCAATCACATTTGGAGCAGAACCTTTCTTTTTCAAATGGCACATTTTCACCTCAGGACAATGAAAATAATAATAGCAGCCCTAAGAGGATATTGCAACATGACAAAATTCCTTGTGTCAAACGAGTGGTTTTTTTCTTCGGAGAGGGTTTTCATTTTCCTACAGCAACCTTCTCTGATTCCTCAGGCTGGTCACTAAATAGAAACTAGAATTACTTACCCTCATTTCTACCATTATTGGTATTATTCCTGCGTGTTTTTCTTGCTCACCAGAGTACATTGCAAGGTGTGTAGGCGCAATGGTGTCTGTGTGTGTGTCCCCAAGATTATAACACCACAGACCATTATTTTTGAGCATATTTACCTGGCTTTATCCTGAATTTCAAAGCCTGGCTTTGGTCTTCAGTGCTCAGCTCCTGGTCAAGGAGACCTTACAGTGGTCCATCGGCACCTCTGCTTTACTGGGTAGGAGCAGTGGGTCCTTATATAGCGAAGCTGATGCAGAAAAAAAAAGGTGGAAAGATGCCTAAATTATAAAAACTGGGCTAGTGGATTGAGGGCATAAAGCAGCATTTGTGGTTTTAATATATTCCAATATAAATAAAGGTTTGTGGACCAGAGAAAAGCATTGAGCAACAGGTTATCGGACACCCGGTTATCAGGCAGCTCTTACCCAAGAGCACAGAGCTAAAGCAAAGGAGAAGGAGCCCAAGACTCTGCACGCTGCCCCTGAAAGAGCTGTACTGGAAAATCGGCTTATTCCAGCCAAATCCCCGCTAACACTTGTCCTCCGGCCGTCACACAGAGACTACCAGATTGGGGTAAATTTTCTTGTTTCCAGGCAATTTTATCTCCTTTAGAGTTCCACCTGAGAAGCGGTTCCCAAGGATCAACCCCCCCCCAGCCCGTCCCACAGCCGGCAGCCTCTTCCCGGCAGCCGGTGACCCTGCAGCCTCAGGAAAGCCCCTGGACGGCGGGACCTGCTCCGCCTGCGCTCCAGGCCATAAAGGCGCTTTTGTCCCGGTGTCCTCAACACCCAATACCCTCCTGAGATAAAATGCGTCGCTAACGACCTGGCGCCCCTTACACAACACGGGGATATTTTGCCCCGAAACAGAGCGTGGGGAGCGAGCTCGGTTTATCTGGGCCTGGCTCCTGCAGAGCCTTGCACAACGAGCAAGGAGCTGCTCCCCTGAGGGGTCCAGGCGAGCGGGCGCTGTCAGCGAGCGCTTTGCCAAATGGGCACCGCGGCTGCGCTCCGAGCATCTCCCGGCACCAGCGGCACCCAGCCGGGCAGGGGCTGGGCTGCAGCGGGGCACCCGTGTCCCGCGGAGCTGCTGCTTCACACCTTGTGCCACAGGTTGGGCTGGAAAAACGCTTTCTGTGCGGTACCGACCGGCGTGTCGGCTGCAGGCAGAGCCTCCTCTGGGAGCTGCGCTGCCCCGCCTGCAGACAGCCAGAAACCCACAGCAAATAAATATTCTGTGAGGCAAAGACTGAGGCAGTGAAATATTTTATTGAAAGAGCAGTACGAGAGCAATCTTCATACCTAAAAAAGAGCTCAGCTTCCTGACTACGGGTGTGAAAAGTGGCCACAGAACCCCCCCTCAACATCCACCAGCTGAGCAGCTTTCCTCACCCTGATGCCAGGCTGTGCCAGCACCAGCTGACCAGAGAAGGAGACCTTCTCTGTCCCCCTGGGACACAGTGACAACACAGGGCAGTGCGAAGGAAAGAGGGAGACAGGAGAGATGAGCAGGGTGCTGGGGCTCACGGTGCGTTGCTGGCCTCAGACAGGGAGCAGCGTTCAGGGTCCTCCTGGGCAGGAGTTTTCTAGAGTGCTCAGGGCGGGAAAGTCGTCTGTCTGGAAGAAGCAGCACAAAAAAACATTCATTTTTTTTCTCATTCAGACTTACACCAGCGTTTCCCTGCATCCCAGGAGAGGTTTTCCTGTGGGTCCATGCAGGCAGAGGGACCTCCTGGAAACCAGAAGCAGCACTGGGAGACGGGCTGGCTGGGCTGGTGTGGGGCTCGGGCTCGTCCCCCGGTTCCCCAGGAAGGCAGCGCGGTGGGAAATGTCATCCTTACATCGGTGATTTCAACCTGGGCATTCCTGAGGCTGTTGTTGAGAATGTTGGGCAGAGGAACCGACACCTGCAAGGCATCTGCAAAAGCAAGTGAAAGCATCTGATCATGGGGGGACTCCCAAATGCAGGCAACAAGGGAAGCAGAGAGCCCCAGATCTGTCTGAGTTTGAGAGAAGAGGGGCCCTGGGATGCAGACCCGGCCGTACCGTGAACAGCGGGTACGAATGCAGCTGCGAGGACCTGCTTGAGCCATCCTGCAAGTGGGGAGACCTGGGGGGGAAGAGGACACGTGTCAGCATCTGAAGAAGAGAGCAGTGAAAATTGGGGTGAAAACAGCCGTGTCAGGGTTATCGGTTGCGTTCTGTCACTGCAGGCTGCTCGGAGCTGAGACACAAATGCTGGGCAGCTTCCTTCAGTGAAATGCTTCCAGGACCGAGGGTGGGGGGATACACAGGGACATGCTCTCTGGGTAATTTCTTCTCAGTTATTCATCCCCCCCCTTCCCAGCCTTCCCAGTGCACTGCCAGCAACTGAACATATACATTCCAGTGCCACTGCTATAGGGCACAGGGGATCGGCAGGGCAGGCAACAATTGGCCTCTGCCAAGAGAAGAAGAAAGGTGGAGACTGAAGAATTGGTGTTTTGGTTCTCCTCCCCCCACGGCCTCTGGCCATCACACTGCTCGCTGCTGCGCCTGGGTCCAGAGCAGCCACCACTCACACTGAGAACGTCGAGTCTCAGGGGCGCCCGGGTCAGGTTGATACTACAAAAGATAAAAACAAGGCAGAGTCACAGAATTATAGACTGTTTTGTGTTGAAGGGACCTTAGATCATCTGCTCCAACTGCCTGCAGGGAGCAGGGCCATCTGCAACTCAAGCAGGGTGCTCAGAGCCCCGGCCAACCTCCCCTGCAATGGTGCCAGGGATGGGGCAGCCACCACCTCTCGGGGCAGCCTGGGCCAGGCTCTCCCCACCCTCAGAGTCAGAAATTTCTTCCTTCTCTCCAGTTGAAATCTCCCTCTTTTAGTTTTAAACCACCACCCTTTGTCCTGTCCCAACAGGCCCTGCTAAAGACTCGGATGCAGTGTGTGCAGCTCTCCTCCACCTTTCCCAATGCTGCTCAGACCCTTCCTTGGTCTGGAATTTCTCTCATCCACATAAAGATACAATTTTGAAAACAGGGCAACTTTTTTCACAACTTTCTCATCCCCTAGACATGCCCTTGGTTTGAGGTTGGGACTGGGAAGAGGCAGGAAAGTTCCAGAAAGCCCTTTATGCCTCTACCACAACTACAATGCATTCCCCAGTCACTGCCACCAGCCCCATCCTGTGCTCTGGGGAGCTCCTCCAGGCAGAGCCCCCCTCCTCCAGGCAGAGCCCCCCCCAGCACCCACAGGGCTTGGCTCTACCTGTCGAGAGCCAGGGAGGTCTGCAGTCTGCCGTCAGAGACCGAGGGGGTGATGTTCAGAACGATGTCCTGAAATGGGAACAGCACAAGAAATGAAATCATTTCCCTGTGGAGTTCCCAAAACTGAAAAGAAAGCCCGGAGTGTTTGTAAATAACTCGTTCTGAGGAAAGCCTGCTGCCTGTGCCTGGAAATCACATGGGTCTGCCAGACGGCATCAGGTATCTCTGTGCCCAGGGCTCGCCCTCCCTGCCTTGGTTTTTTGTTATTCCATAAACATTTCACTTGCACTTGGTTACGAGCTTCTGAAAGGGCTGGGCAGCGCTGTTCTGACGGTGATGTGAATCCTGGAGCAGCAGCGCTACACGGCCATGGGCAGGACAAGCTGGGGGGTGCTGGAGAACAGCCAGACTCACCCCTTGCCCTGTTCTGGAGGGCTCATCCCCGAGGAGAACACTCACTGTGTCGAGGGAGAAGAGGGGCCTCTGGGAGGACTGCAGGGCAGGACTGACGACGTCGATGGAGGCTTTGAGGGTAGCGGTGGCTCTTCTGTCCCTTACAGCCACCACCGGCTCGTTGGCCACCCACACGCGCAGCTCCAGTGGCAGAGAGCTGGGGAGGATCCTGGCGAGCTGTGTGGGGTGGGGAGGGTCAGGGAAGGGGGGCTTTGCACAGCTGGGGTTGGAGATCAATGTGCTTGAGGAGGTGGCTGACCTGGGGGATGAGCGGGAGAAGGGCAGCCGTGGACAGCAGGAGGCTATCGGGCACCTGTGGGAACACCACCAGCAGCGTCGGTGGCCAGAAGGGTTTGTGCAAAGCCCATGCTGGGCTCAGCTGAACCCCACAACAAATGCAAACACACAGTGGCCAGCACCCTTTGGTCACCTGAGAGTGACCAGGACCCTGACCCAGCCCTTCGGAGGAAGGTCATGACCCACCATGGAGTCGGTGATGCTGAGGTTGAAGGCTCCCTGCCCCTGGACTGGCTGCAGCAGGCGCTGGAGGGTGCGCTGGGAGAGGCTGAGCCGCGGCGGGCGGCCAGTGGCCAGCAGCAGGGTGGCAGTGTGCGATGGCCTCCGAGAGGAGGTCACCCCGCTGCCCTCCGTGTCCTCACTGAGGAGCTGCAGGGGGACAGAGCAGGGGTGGAACATTGGCAAGGCTTGGAGGGCTGCATCCTGCCCGGCCATGCACCTCGCGGAGAGGCTCACGTCGGGTTAATCAGCACAGTAACAAACCTACGGCTGCTTCAGCCTCTTCGGGCACAGGCAGCGGCTGCACCTGCCACAGCTTCCCCTCCAAAGCACCGTCACGTCTCCCGAGCAGGACACATTGCCAATATTTGTGGCCAGATTATGGTCCCTCTCAATTACCCACCGAACTTTTACAAACCTCTTATCAATGGAACCTGCTTGTGGAGGGCAACCACTGCTCCTCTGTGATTAACAACTGCGAGAGTGCCGCAATTATGCCCAACTAAGCAGCGTCAAGCCAGTCTGGCTGATGCTGCCCTCGAGGATTAGCAAGTCAACAGTAAGATAGAGACTCTGGTGGCATTAGCACGGATGTGGCTGGACCACACTCATCAGCACCTTCCAGCGAACACTTTCCTGGAGACAGCTGGACTAAGAGGAGCCTTTGACAAACAGCCACCACATTCTGATGAATGACCCGGACTCACCCAGTCAGAGGTGCTGGGGGAAGCGGTGGCACTTACGTTCAGATCCAGCCGGACGGCATCGCTGCTGATGATGGAGAAGGGCGGCAGATCTCCCAGAGCCCCGAGTGGGAGTGCAGCTGGGGACACAGGGAGGACAGCTCTAAAACTGCCACGAGAAGGGGATGCTCCCAAATCCCGTGGTCCAAAGGGGTATGGGAACCCACGGCGGCTGCTGCTCTCAGTGGGAAAAGCTGATAGAAAGCATCGTTCTGCTGCAGAACTGTTGCTTCTAAAATGAAGAGTCCCACAGGGGCTTTCTGCAGGGATGGCTGGTGCTGCTGTGCTGGGGTGAGGGAAACTGAATGTTGTGCTCAGGCTGAGAGTTGTGTTTGTAGGAAGTTGTGACAATATTTGTATTTACCCAACGTTAAGAAAAACCAAACAACCCAAAGTGCAGGGGGTTGCTCAGGAGCGGAGGAGGAGAAGGAGGGTGCTGGCACTTACGGGTCCTGGAGTTGAGCAGCGAGCTCACGGCGTTGAGCCTGGCGTTGATGATGTTGCAGCCCTGGGGAGACAGGGGATGGTCAGAGCCCTGGGACCTGCAGCAGCTGCACGTTGCATTAACATGACCAGCAAAGACTGGCCCTGCTGGGGGTGCCCCATGTGGGCAGGAGTTTCTGCAGGGCGGGGTTTGGTGGGACACGCTGTCACTGCCACATTGAGCATCAGGGAATCTTAGAACTGTCTTGGTTGGCAAAGCCCTTTCAGCTGATGGAGTCCAACCATCCCCCAGCACTGCCAGGGCACCACTGACCCCTGGCCCTCAGCACCACAGCTCCACAGGGGGCTTG
>JANIJG010008022.1:2849-35905 GCA_024611175.1 Megaceryle torquata | reverse complement strand
CCCCGGGAGCGGGGCAGGGGAAGGGAGGGTCGGGAGCTGTGGTCCCGCTCTCTCAGCCCGGGCACCAGACAGCGCCGCCACAACTCCGCGGATGATGGGCATAGGATTAATCGGGTGGGGAATAAGGGGATAGGATGAGGATGGTGGGGATGGATGCCACTTCCCACGCTGTCCTCCAAGGTTGCCCCTGGAGGGCTCCCACAGCTTTTGCAGCCCCCACTCGCAACGCGACCCCAAATTCCAACCCTCTTGTGCAGCTGCAGAGATGGAAATTACAAGCATCACCCTCAGCTTCCCACCGCTGCTGATGCAGGCTCGCCTCCCCTCATGCACCTACCCTTCACCCCAAAAGGCGGCACTGCTCGAGCGTTTGCCCTGCTCCTGCCAGGTCTGAGCTCCGGGGAGGCTGGTTTAGGAGGACGGGTATTTTTTTGCTGTGTGCGTCAAGTGGGCAACATCCCGAGAGAAGGGGAACGTGAGCAGTTACTCATAACAGAGATGAGTCATCTCATTTCCTCTGTATCGGAGTGTGTAGTAGGCAGGGGGCAGACAGAGAAGTTATTTTGGTTTTAGGTTGCACCATACTTGCAGTGGCAAACTCTGTTGGCGAAGGCCGGCACAGACAAGTGGGTAAACAACGTGATGCCGAAACGAAAAGTGGGCAAAACCCTGTGCCTGCAGTTACTGTTGTTATAAATTCTCAGATTTCTACTTTTCAAACAAATACATCTGCTTTGCCTGTGTCCACTGAGGTCGCCATCTTCTAAAAAACAAGCACGCGATTCTGTCTACAGACATTGCGATTAGGATATTTTTAGCTCTGTGGCCCCCAAAATAGGTAGGAAAACAACACAATATTTCTAAAGTATATTATGCAAATTAGACGTCTATAATTTAGATTATTATACGTGTTTTAACTGTATTAAAAAACACAGGACAGGTGCAACATGAAATTATATTAATCAGCCCATGAGGAGGCAGGAGGGAATTACTTTATATTATTCAAATATTTCTGCTGCTGTCAGGTGAGGGAACGTTTTCACTGGGAATTAGCCAGGCAGTTTTCTACTCCAAAGACTGTTGGTTTACACCATAGATTGAATTTATGCAGTGACAGTAAAACTTGCAAATGTAACCCATAAAATGAAATCAGATGCCAAGCAGTGCCAGATATAGTACAGTCTAATAAAGGTAAAAACTCACTTGTTCCCTAATTAGCAGCTATCTCCCAAGCACACCTTCTCCTTCATTTAACAAACCTCTTTATTCAAGCGAGAATTTGTGACATCAGGCCATATGTTTTACACACACAAGGAGATGGTTCCCTGTTGTACTTCAAGCTTTGGATCTCATTTACGATATCTTAGCCTTAGGTAGACACTTTTAAGTATTTCCTCCTTTTAAAGCCCTGGCTGATCAGAGATCCTTCAGCCCCCTAATGCTTTTTGCATGCTCAGTGGCTGACGGGAAGACCCACAACCCAGCTTTCCGAAAGCAGATCCAACTGATCAACCTTTGCATTTTCATCCCTGCCAGGTAAGCCCAGAAAGCCAGTTATTTTGAACTAGCCAGGAGGATTTCCAATGACTGCAGCAAATGGATCTTGTCTTTTTACAAGCAAATGGCAATGTGAATCTGAGAAGCCTATAATCTAGAAAATTAGATTTGGCATCATAGTTGCCTGTGATTCCCTTAAAAATGTTGAGATTAAAAGTGAATTTCAAGCCAAAAGTGGATTCCTTTCATTGTAGCCCTACTGTGTTGTGGAAGGTGCCCAACACACACTCAGGCAAGAACAGACAGCACCTTTATCCTTGCTATTCCATAACACTTTTGGAATGGATTTAACTGTAGATTAGTTTCCACTATGAGCAAAAACTATTCTATAAAACAATTTAATGAGGGTTTTGTTTTAAAGAAGGCATAGAATTCCTTTTCTATTCTGAAGATTTTACTGTCTTGAAGGCTGAATTGCTGGCTTTCTCTCCTTTTACCAAGCAAATTTCACTTTGGGCAACACTCCTGATACCTCAACTCATACTTTTTATCACCTACATTTTATGTATGAGGTCTCCTGGCACAAATCAACTCCTAGTCAAAGCAGATTAAGACAAATCTAATTCCATCAAACTCTGTAACAAAAGGCTCTTTCAAAAATAAACACACCCATTGGTTGCACAAGATGAGCTGGCTCCCAGCAGCCTAGTGCTCTGAAGTGCTTCCATGCAAGTTACTGGTAAATTATTGCTACATGTACAAATTGTAATTATTGATGCTGCAGACCTTGAGCATTTGGTCTTTGGCCCAAACACTATGTATCATCTGCGGTGACCAAAACCCTGTGAGGCGTCTTCAGCCTAAGAAAGTTCCTCTGAGGTAGTCTAGCAACCAAAAGCACTTGTCACCTCTTCTGCTGGGAAACCCGGCACAGCTCCTACAGACAGCAACAAACTGGGAAAAAGGGGGATCAGCCAGGAAGGCATATCAGGGCTGTGATGTCCAGACAGTTTCAGCCTGCTCTGGCCGAGCTGTAATGCAGCACGACCCACCAACCTCCAGATCTGGAGAAGGCTGCAAGGGGTAGCAGGGAGGAGGATGCCTCAGCTCCCTGAGCACTGCTCTCCCAGGTTTTTATTGCACCACCTCCATTTACTGGGATGTATCAATAATGTCAACTAGCGGCCAGTATGAACATTTGTCCTGAAACCTCTCACATACACCTCCAAATAGTGAGATGTTCTTATCTCGGTATCTCAAACAACTGCAAAAATAAGAAACAAAACGCATATGTTTCCAAAAACTCTTCTGCTTCCCTCACTTCAGAACACAGCCTACACCTGTATTGTGTAATTAAAGCTAACTGGTGTTGGGCTAGGTGACAGAGATGCACTTAATTACTAAACCAGCTTTTGAAAGTGCGACTTGTGCACACCCGTGAGCTACTTTGAAGGGAGCTGGAAATTCAGTTAAGCACAAAAAAACCCCCCTGTTGTGTCAAAGTTTGCACTCACTGGGTAGGGATCTCATTGCAGAAGTCAGAGACATTGAAAGCCAACACCTTAGATTTTCACTACCAACTAAACATCTAGACTAATCGAGGTCATGGGTCTCCCTTCTGCTATCCTAATCAGAGCCAGCACAGACAAAAGCACTGGAGCTGCTGTGCTGGGCTTCCCTCTGCATCCAGTGACTGTGTCCTTGTTACATGGAAACAGTGGATACCCTGCACCCCAATTTAAGTAGAAGCAAAATTAAGACGCCTGCACAGTGTTTGGGGGTTTCTTTGTTAAAACAGACTTCCATCTTTTCAACACCCTTTTTAATTGTAACCATGACATTTTCTCTCATACCTGGGCCCCTCATACTGAGAATAGCATTTCAATAGTGATAGCACAAATTCAGACTGAGGGAGAAATTTTGCTGCCCAGCTTTCAGCCATCTCTAGTTTATCCTTTTTGACATGAGCTTTGCAGCCTGAACTGCAATGCCACGGGGCAAGGGACTTCTGGGCCATCCTGCTGAGTGGCAGCAATGCAGTCAAAGGAAAACTTCCAGCAGAACTGCCTGTGATCATTTGGTCAAAGCCCACACATGGTGTAAGGAAGCAGGGAGGGTACCAGGCAAATGGTTTGAGGACTCTCAGCTCAGAAAAATCTGGACTGCAAAGCTCAGCAGAGATTTGTGTGTGCTTGCAAGGACATCCTCCCAACACCCTATGCCATCCCCTATAGCTGTGTAAGTGATAACTGCCGACCTAGTCCCTGATTTAAGCAGTCCCTACCTCTATATGGTCAAATGATGTGGCCCCAGTTTACCCTCAAGTCCTGGCCCCAGAACTGGTAACAGTGCTCTTAAGTGAGCTCAATCTGTGAATCTCTGGTGAGAAAAACTAACTCCTTGTGGTGGGCATGGTTTGCTCCAGAGCTGCTCCCTAGCGACAGCATGAACAAGTTTCTGCCAGTTGTCTCCCTCTGTGTTAACTTATTCTCTGAAAAGGCATCCTAACTCCTCTCCCTCCTCAGAAGATCCCCTTGGAGCTGTAGCTCCAAGTCACACATGCAACAGTTAAAGAAAAAAAAAAAAAAACCTGAAATGAACAAAAGATGCCTCCTGGGGAAGCCACATGCAGCTCAGAAGAGACCAAGGCAGAGGAAAGATGGTTACGCTGTATGGATGTGGCCAGTAGTCTGTCATGAAAGAACTAGCCTTTACAGCATCAGTGTGCCTGCACTGCTCGGTCTCTGGGGCATGTGCTGGACTGAATGATATAGGGGATGTAGGCTTTAAATAAATAAATACATAAATAAATAAACCAACCCCAGAAAGCGGAGCTTTGCCTTCCCTGTAGAGCAGCACGTAGTCATTCTGCCTGGCACAGTCTCTCCTAACAGTGACTAAGGAACATGCCAGCTCTCATAGCAGCCCGTGGTTCGGCAGGTATGGGAGCAGGATAAACAATCTGGCTTCAATACATCTCCTGAACTGCAGCGTAGGACAAGGGTCAGCCTCTAGGTAAAGTGTCAGAGCACCAACTACTAGTAACAAGGACTTGTTTTTGCAACAGGTTTCTGGAGCAGTATAACCTTTGTGGTATTTCTTAGACTGGAAATCAAAATGGTAGTTTACAATCCAGTTGCTTACTGCAGCTGAGTATTTGCTGTATGGATGTGAAATGTTCCTTATTCTCCAGTGGGTGTAGTTAGCCTCCTGCTCCAGACTGTGAGCTGAGGTGTGCGAACACCACCACCACACACCTGTACCCTAGCAGCACGTCCACACAGCACATAAACCCCAACCCATCCAGCATAACACTCAGTTTGCTTTGAGAATAGCATCAAGAAAAACAGAAGTACAAGCTTAGTAACTATTGCACTCCTAGAGATCGTTCAGGATAAATACCTATGTTTGCTTTAACGGTTTAGGAGAGCACACACCAGCAGGTTGGAAATGGTCCATGACATGGTTTTGTTCTAAAAGCCAGTACAGAGGAGTCAGTGTTTCTTCCCTCTTTGCTGTACTTGTATTGCTACATTTTTCCTAGACGTTGGTCTCCAAGACTGACATTCTGGAATTAACCTGAATTTCAAAATGGGGCATGTATAATTCTTCATATTAAAGCAAAACTCAGGCTATTTAACATATGTCTTTTGGAGCTTGATCCTTTGATCCAAATAATGCCCTCAATTCTGCTTTTTTTCTCCCAGGCCGTTTGATATTTAAAAAAAACTAAAACAAAAACAAAGCCCAAAAAACATAATCAAAAAAAGTATCTTGCTCCTAAGTCCATCTTTTCACAGATATATGTACATAAAGCAGCTGAAATCAATACAGAGGAAAAGAAACCCTAAAACCAGCAAGTGTTACAAAGTTGGCTAAGTAGATCTGATTTCTGTACAAGCAAAAAGTTTCCTGGTACATACACCTTGTGTTTGTGGACATTCCTCTCAGTGTGCTCACTGCTCTGGTTAGTCATGTTTTCTCATAAGCTCACATATCTCATTAGTTCATTAGCGTCTTGCAGTAGGAGTGCATGGCTAAGAAATGCATGTACCACTGATGTCATGGCGTGTAAACAAGGAGCAGAAGGCCATTTCCCCATAGCTAAGTGTAACGTCATATATCACCTATGAAGAATACCGTGTGTACATAGATGAGGTAAATAGTGCAGGTTCTTGACCCAAAATATTTCACTTGTTACAATATTCCAGTTTAGAACAGGAGTTAACAGAGTTCATCGGTGCTGTTAGGGACTCTCAGTGTAGGTCTGAAGGGGTAAGCATCTATTTTCCTCGTAACGCACACTGAAGACTTTTTTCCTCCTAACTCAGGCCACCAACCTTAGCCAAAACCTGTTATTCTGAGCCCACATTAATGTTACTTTCTGCTGTCGGATGCAGGAACCTGTGCTGGAAGCACAGCAGCTGAGTTAGGCTCTGGTGGACTTCAAGTCCTACCTTGTACAAACAAGGACCACTTCAACAACCTGTAAAACAAAAACACTTTCTAGCAGGAACTGCAGAGCTGTCCCAGTGCAGCAATGGCACTCAACTCTTTAGTACACAAATGTCAGGAAAAACTGCTTTATCTCAGTGAGTTTTTAACTTATAAAAATATTAATTTTCAAACTGCAATCTACACAGGACCCTGCTTTCCTAGTCTCTCAATTTGTGCGTAGTAATGGGAAACTGTCTAAGGTGAGGGATGCCATACATCCAGACTTCCCAAACACATGGTTTTTAGTTCCATTGTCCAGGCAGATTTTGAAAATTTACCCACTTCTTGGACGTGACAAACCAATCACATTTACTGGACAGCAGATCTAACTGGGCTGGCCAGCCCAGAAATCCCAGGCACACACTCAGCATGCATGTAGATCACCCATGCTCTGGTTGAATGGCAGGATCAACACCTGCAGGCAACCTCATCACTGATTTGCACAATTCCACACAGCCTGTGAGCATACCATCAGCTCAAGGGTGCAGATCAGCGTGCAGGAAAGCCCAGGCAGAAACAAGACAGCCACGGTAAATTACACTTGTACCACGTTAACACTGCAAAGATCATTGAAGGGAATGTCCTCATCTTACACCTTGATAGTATTTCACTGTGTTTTCCAGTTTATAGAGTTTAAGTGCCTTCAGTTCAGACTTCTGTTCACCAGAGAAATCCCAGTTTTCAAAACACATGGCCGCCTGACCTTGGGAAAATCCTGAAACTCAGCTGTAGACCTGTCTCCCATTAGTCAGACAAAAATCCAATACACAGGAAATTTTCTTATTTAAAAACAAACCAAAACAAAAAAAAAAAAACCACACACAACAACCAAACCCAAAAAAAACCCCACCTAAACCAAGGCAGCCAAGTAAAATTTTGTTACAGTAGGGAAAATGTTAGGTTGCTTCCAAGCAGTGTCACAAAATTTTTTCTGGTGCTTGGGATGAATTGCATATACTTAGGCAGGTTTTATATTCAGTTAAATGCCTGCTGGGACAACTGGGACAACATCGCTCCACCTACTGGTTAGAATTTGCTGCCACACAAGTCGCAACCGCAGATGCGTGCATCAAGGTTATTAATATCATGGAAATGATACCATGCTCTTGCTTCTACAGACTTAATAGCCAGTTGCTACATATTTAGAAAGAAATCCGTGACAGTAATGACAAATTTACAGTAATATGTAATTTGTGCACGAGTTAGCATAAAACATCAAGAAAGTTTGGAATAAACGCTTTGATTTGGTGGGGCACAGTGCAAAGCTCTGTTCCCAGGCATTGGCTCCCTCCTCCAGTTCTTAGCTGGGAAAAGACACAGACCCAAGCCAGGTGCATCCTGTCTGACAGGACGCTGCTGCTCACAGAAGCTGGCTCATGGATGTTTAAGTTTCCTTTTAATTTCCTGCCAATTTCTTAAACAGAAAGCAAGAGTAAAGGCAGCTCATGTTTCTACCTTGCACGTTTTGTCTCGGGAGCTTGTGACTGGGAACACAAAAAGTCACACGTCTTTCTGAGAGGCCCTGTCAGGACTGGGTTTTGCTGCCCCTGAAAGCCCGGGGGTTAGAAGCAAAGCCAGGTCAGGCCACTTGGGCTGCAGTGGGAGGCAGAGCTGAAGGGAGGGATGGGGCTGTGCCTGCCACCCCGCTGCTCTGGGCAGCCCAGAAGTGGGAAGGGAATCTTCCCAGTACCCATGAGAGCTGCTGCAAGCCAGTTTCCAGCAGCTAGTTGATGACGATATCCCAACCACTGCCTCTGGGGCAGCAGCAGGGCTCTGGTGCAGGCAGGGCAGGGTGCAGTGCTGAGGCTGCTTGGCTGCCCTAGGCTGGTGTCCAGCCCCTAGAGGCAGAGGGCTTTTCCTTCCCACACACACCCTCCTCCTGTCCACTGCCATTAAATGCAATGGGAAACATGTGGCTTGCTGTAAAGGAAGTCAATAAAAGATCCAACTAGCCCAAAAGAAATCACTTGCATCAGGAACCAGGCTGATACTGGACTTTTTTTTCTGAGCAGAAATATGGCCTTCTTCCCAATATGCCTAGGTGACATTTGCCCCTAACTGCTGGTCACCCATTCTGGCTGAGGGATAGTCCAGGGTATCACCTTTTCTCTGTCCCCTGTATTTCTCCAGGCAAGCCAGAATGTCCCAGATTAAAATATCTGGTTTCCATCTAAAGTAGTCACAAGCTACCTGTCCCCAGCTGTACGCGAGTCTTTGATGACACCAAGGTACAAACATGTCCCTAAATTTTGGAGGTCTAAAATACAGACCCCATTTCATCCTCTGCAAGAAGCTTAGTTCTGAGCTGCCCCCTCTGTCTGCCAGATATGGGCACAGGTAATGAACCAGTATACTGCATAATCAGCCTCATGTAGTAAGCCAGAGAATCCCTCACCAGGCAATGAAAAGAAGTTTATGGTTTGGTTTAATAAACTCCTTAGCATAACAAATTTTAAAGTGAAGTTTAAGTTCATTAAACTGACTTCTTTTCATTCCCACATACTTTTCGTTGAACTACAAGAAAGTAGGCACAGATCTCTATTTTTATATATGTTTCCCTGTGTTGTCTCACACTGCAGCATGACAGTTTACTCCTGTCCTGTTGCAGCTGGCAGGCTTGTATGCTGATGGTGCTCTGCCATTCCAAAATTACTGATGAGCTGCCAGTAAATAAACTGTAATCAAGATCACACAAAACACTTGCTTCCACTAACAACGTTTCTTCCATTCAGTACTTGCAGAGCTTAGCTTCCCATCCATCCATCCTCTGGAAAGCTACTACATCCTCCTCTGAAAAAAAGAAGGTTGTTTCCGAGAGAAGTGCCCAAAACAGCCGAGCTATTTAAGTGTATTTTGCTCCTAGATCCACTGAGGGCTTTCAAAAATTCCACCATTCATTGTGGTTTCTTCACACCTGGTTATTACCCATTACCTTCCCAAAAGCCAGCCATTCTTCTGTACCTGACCCCAAAACACCCAGACAATTATAGCACAAGCCATTTGCAAGGCTACTAGAAGTAAAAAAAAAAAAACTAAAAAAAAAAAGCAGCCAAGATTGTTCTAAGCAATTGCAGCTTTAAGCAATAAAGCAAATAAAATTATAATAGTGTACCTTCATGTCAGAGGAGTGGAGTTAGAATTAGCTCTATGGAAAACAAGCCAGTTCTTTGCACCCCACTGGCAACCGATCGTTCTTTATGGCCACATCTGTGAGAATGATTGAAAAGTTCCTCTAAGGTTTAATAGCCTGAAACAGAGAAGCAACAAGGAAACTGTGTTGGTTTGGTTTTGGTTTTTTTTGGTTTTTTTTTTCCCCTCCCTCACAAAAGTTCTGCTTACTCTGGCTTTCTGTCACAGAAAGAAAAAAAAAAGGAAAGGCCCCCTAATCATTCCCCACACCGCATATTACAGCTCCAGGTTAAGTACTTCAGAGGCTCTTTTTTTTTTTTACAAAGTATCACTTATCTTTCAGCCCTGGTTAACAGGGCGGGGAGAAATGTTATGACATGTGAGAGGAAGCAGCAGAGTGGAGGAGGAGGGTGGCATGAGCGTGGCTCCCTGGACTTTTTCTGTGCGGTGGAATTTCCCAGGCGGGGTAAGCCCTGGTGGGGACATTCCGCTGCCAAAGAGGCTGGCAGGAAACCCCAGGCTGGTGCAATGCTACCAAAAAAAAAAAAAAAAGTGTCTAAAAGATGCTGATACAAGGTTCACAGCAAGAGCAATAAAAAAGGGCTGTACAACAAAGAGACAAAGAGAAACCTGCAGCGTACAGCGCAGCAAGGTTTCTTTCCTGAAAGTGTCAAGTCCTCCTCCTTTCCCACCTCCTGCCTGCAGTGCTGCCTGTGTGGTCACAAGCAGTTAAGCTGCATTTTATAGCCCTTTTCTGTCATGGCACTACAGGGTAACGTGGACAAGCAGGTGCCTGTATAGCAGTTGCATAGGAAGCGAGAGAGATGCAGCATCCCATATGGGAAAAAAACAGCTCTGCTATTAAGGAGGTGGAGCAGGGCAAACACCTCTCCTTGGTGACTGCTTGGATTTCAGGGGGAACTTGCCCTCAGAAAGGTCAGGGTAAGTCTCACAGAGGCTAGTAGGCTACTGTCAGTATGAAAGCTCCATACAGACATAAGGCTGATTAAAACGGTGGGCTGTAAAAAAAAAAAAAAAAAAAAAAAAAATTCAAACCCAACAGAAATAATCCCTCCCTTTTATCACAGATATAAAATAGTCACCTGTTCCAGTAGACAATAACTGTCGGCGTGGAAGAAGTTTTCAGGATTTTCCTGAATGAGCAGATCCATCTGAATCATACTCTCTTTTCTTCTCCTTTCAGCAGCAACACAGACCAAGATTATCAAACATGGCAAGCAAGGACAGGACACCCAAGTATTCTCAGAAAAAATGCTCCCTGTCTTCAGTACCTTTCATTCCCCCTGCCCAAGCCAGTCAATACGTATGATTCTTGGAGACTGGCACCAACAAGGTGAAAGCACTGAACCACTTATCACCCTGCCGGTTGCATTCTCAGTGCCTCTTGCACTGGAACATAAATGTTAAAAACAAACAAACAGAAACCCATCAGACTTTACCACCACCCTCACATTGCCTCAGCAAACTGCAGAGGAGAGGTAGTAGAGAACGTCTCCTTCCTAAAGGTGATGATTTTGAAACCTTTCTGCAGGCAGAAAGTGCAGCGTAGGCTCTATCTTCCTGTTCACAGATGTATTATATCACCAGAACATGTGTGATTGATAATCTCAATGGGCTCAGTACTTTGAAATAAGGGCATTTTGTTCCAGCTGGGGCTGGTATTCAGTTGTTTGCTTGCCAAAGACCCCTGGTGTCCTCGGTCTCATCTAATGCATGGCAGACTGGTGCCCCAGACAGATCCTACCTGAGATGCCCCTATGTGCCTTCTCATGGTACCAAGATCTCCCTTTGCAAAGAGAGGAGACTGCAACCCCTAAGGGGCACAGATGGCCCAACATCGCAGGCGGCAGAAGCAGCACCTGGAGCACCGGTCAGCTCATCCAGCTTCTCCACACCTTTCTCCCCAGGTATCACTGCCTCTTGAATCAGAGCAGCTCAGGTGCTTTGGCTCCTAAAGCCATGGGGAAAACTTGTTATCAGCTGTTAATGTGCCAGAGGTCAACCCCTCCTGGGCATCACTCACCTGTGCAAATGGGCAATCCCTGCTGCAAATGAAAGGAAAATTCAAGTAAGACAAGAAGCAGAGGCAGAGAAGGGCAGAGTAACAATGCCGTGGCCAAACAGCTGATGTGTGTCAGGGCAGGGTGAAAAGTCATGACTTCAGTCAGAAATAAAACTATCTACTTGCAGTAATATTTGTTGCACAGAAGAAGGGGGACAACAAGACATTAGGAAGAAATCTGTTGATGTAGAGAACCTATGTTTCAAACAGCAGACATAAAATTGTTGGGATTGGAAGATACACATATATTGGACACATTTTACAACAACGTAAAATAATTTTAATATCTGCTTGTTACTAGAGCTCTTGATTATTTTTTTCCCGTTGGATTTTTAAGCCAGTATTTTTTTTTTCCATAATGTAATTTTACTTTTTCTACTTTTACTTATCAAAGCAAAGGCAAAAATGAGACACAGCAGAAGCAAAGAATACTACAAATGCTCAGGGTGAAAATGATAAAGTTGGAATGGAAAGAGAAGTAACCATTAGAAGGAAGAAACAGCTACAGACAGAAATAGCTGCCTTGCCAGCAGCAAGCAACAATTCCCTGAGAGAAGCTGATTCAGGCAGAGAAAGAGGACAGGCGGTACTGGAAAGCATGACTCAGTCAGCCCAGGGAAAACCAGAGGGTAGGAAGGAGTGGAAAGAACTGAGCACAGGATGGTGAGGGGGAAAAAAACCCCATGAATTTGTCATGGTTCTTTCACTGGAGGTACTTTTGCCATGCCTCTCACCTGCTAAACTCCATTAGACACATCCCACCTAGAAGATCTTTTGTGAGATCCTTCAGAGTGGGCTGCCATTCCACAGCACAGCAGTAGTGCTTGCCAAGGTAGCTAGTCCTGATTGTTGCAAACAACCTGCAGCATAGATTTAGAGAGCCCCATATCCACCCGAACAAAAAAAAACTCCAGGGTCATACAGAGGGCCCAAGTATGAGAGCACCAGGTGAAAACCACTTGTCTGTTTGCAGAGCTGGCCAGGAAAGGGAGAGAATAACAAGTGGAAGGGCAGATAAAAACGCTTCATGGATGGTTTAAACAGAGACCACTGACTGCCATAGCATGGTCTTGCTGTCAGACTGCACAGTCTGCTGAATTTTCCATGATGCAAGGAATGGTGGAACACAGAAATACGGACTTGAGATGGACTGTTCCATCCCAGTAAAGTTACTTCTCCACATCCTTTTGGGACATAGGCAAAAAAATAATTCAGATTTAAGAGAATACTTAGGGGAAAAAAAATAATTCTCTGAAGCACAGTCTTAAGCCAACCTAAGAGTTATCCATGTCTATGTAATCAAATGGATATCACTTTAAAATTAACTCAAAGTAAAAAAGCTTCATCCAGGGGTGTTCATACCATTGGTTTTTAAAACACACCTACCCAGGAGTTAGAAAACAAACCACTACCAAGACTATTACATTGTGGCTTATGTTTTCCATTTGAGAGTCATCCCAGGCTTTTTTTTCAGTGCCTCAAAGCCCTCTTCTGGCCACATTCATTAAGGATTCACTAATCTATTAAGACCACACCAGTTGACACAGTCAGGATGTGGGGAAGGGCATGTTGTACCTTCACTTGGGTTTAGTGATGTGCTTACTTTGCATCTGAGGTTCATACAAAATAACTCACACCCTCTTAAATCTCTATTGTCCTCCTACTAAATCCCTCTCTCTCATGCCAGACAGAGAAGCCTCTGAGCAATTCACCATGACAGACTCACAGAGCAGACCAGCTTATTTCACCCCAAAAGGCTACTGAATATGTCCACAAGAAGCTAGTATCACTAACAGTGAAGGATGACTCAGTAATTTGGACAGGATTTTAGAGAGTCACTGTCCAAATACGAGCTTGGTCACCTTACATGAGTGTTAAGATCTGGGTGACAATCACCACAGTGAATTAGCATTTCAGGAAAGACTCAAAGATTGAGATTCAGGGACATAATAAAATATTTTCTAGATTTCCAATACATTGGTCTTGCATTGTAAATAAGGACAGTTAACGTTACAGTAAATCTTAGAAGTTATGTAATACTCTGCTAACTGGGGATGCAGTGCTAAATCATGGAATGAACACACAAAGCCCCATTCCAGCCAGATCAGAAACCATGTGGTCTTGGCTCTTTGTCAGTCCCAGTGAGCCTCCTATCTCTCTGGCAGTATGAGGCTCAAGCTCCTGTGCCATCAAAGCTGAGTTACATGCCTTCTCTGAGTCACCACAGGCTCTGAGGAGCACATGGCATATGATGAAAGCCTTGCTGTGCACTCCTCCTTATTCTGATTATAAATATTTTAGCTTTGTTTTAGAAATTCCCCACCTATATTTGTCACATGTAAAAACATGTGAAAACCCAAAATAAATAGCTTCCAACTAACTCCAAGCAGAAAGTGTGGAATAGCACCTAACACATCATTGCTATGATATTGCTGTTGGGAGTGAGTAAAGGGAGAGGTGGGTGAGCAGCCTGGGTGGGCAGAACTGTTCCTTTTTTTGGAAAGGATATATCAATTTGGAGAAATATATGTAAGTATATTTGGAGAAATGTGTATTTACTTCATTTGTAAGTACATATAGATTTCAATGTGCTGTGTCAGAGGAGTCTGTCCCACACAACTGATACTGCCTTTTGACACTTCCACATGACTAAATCCTTAACCTTCTTCCTCTCCTTGGTGTCACAGAGCAAGATGTTTGTACACTGTCCTTCCTTCAACCCCATCCTACACTTTTTCCTTCCCCTCTTTCCTACCCTTAACTCCCATTTCCCCTTTAAGCCTACCTGGGGTCTAACCTCATACCACACTGAAAGCAGTTCATGCTTTGCATCTTCTTTCCTTGAATTTTGGGTAAGCAAAGGCTCACAGAGGTGGGACACAATGGCAGCATACTTCATTTTTATTTTCCAGAGCAAAAAGTTAGGAAGTTACCTGCTTGCCAAGGTAACTCGTCGTGACTGTTGCTTTGTTTGTTTTTCTGAGAAGTGCTTTGCCTTTGCCCAGTTACCTAGAGGCTGGTAGGTGGCACTGGCAAGAGCAGGCTGGAGTGAGTGCAGACTCAGCTCTTTGTCTTGAAGGAAAGAGCAGAAGTGCTAGATCACACACCATAGGCCTTTCCCCCTAGCTTGCCTCCTCTCATGGTCACCATTGGATGAGAGGGGAAACAGAAAACCAGAGCAAACACTTAGCAGTACTGCCTCAGTGTGCTCTCCTAGTTTTCAGAAATGGGTAGTTCGGGGATTTTTCCCCGTCAAACAGGTTTGGGTTTTTTGATATATATATAGGAAATCAACATGCAGAGCAATGCATCCTACTTCTTTCCCAGCTGTGAATCTTGGCTACAACCTCACTCCAAGATTACCCTGTAGCTTTCTTCCAACTCCTCCACCCTCACCCTCCAACTTTCTCAATTTTTCTTAAATTACTTCAAGTAAAAACTGTTCATAAACTAGGGAAGCAATGATCACATTGCATCTCCATCTCCTCTGTTCTTCATACTGCTTTTTTAAACCTAGTGGATTAAGGATTTCCTGATGGCCAGTTGGGTTGCAAAAGCCCTCATAGCAGGAAGCCTAGACTGTGTACAAGCTTTTACTATATGTCAGGCCTGATACACTGACAAGAGGAAATAATCAGTGTTCTGCTAGGTCTCATGTCAGGCTTTGTGCTGCTTGCACAGATCACTCCCCTACAAATACTTATCATCTGAAAAAAATCAAAGTAGCAATTTTTTTTTTTTTTTTTAAATTTAAGTGATTTTTATCTACAAGCCATAGTGTGAAACTTCTACCAAAACATGCAACACAAAAATGTAATAGGCAAAACTAAGGGAACTACTACAGAACTATAAAAAATATAAAGTACGTGGGGTTACTGCAAACGCAATAAACTGAGACTAAATCACACAAAACAGTTCAAGTAAGTTCTTCATTAGGAACTTTTTATTCTTTGAGCTTTTTGGCTATTTAAATTGTTTTTCTGACCACATCAGGAAATAAAAGATAATAGAGCCCTCTTTGTATTGCACGCATTGTAATATACACATAGTAGAACAAAAAGTCTTTCAAAATAAATTCTTTAACGCACACATAGGGAGTCCTTCACTGTTACCAACTGATAATGTACCATGAGCCTTCCAAACAGTCAAAATTACAGGAGTAGACACTAAACATGAAAACCTGGGCTTAACAAGTGCTTTATAAATTAAATACACATTTGTGATTAAATTTTTTTGCTGTTACTCATACTGTCATGAGCGGAACAATGTTTTAACCCACACTTCTGCAACAAAACCAAAGGAAAACCCCAACAGTCTCACCCTTCCCAGGAGACAACTTCAAATTTCAGGTTTTGTCACATATGCATGAAATTGTTACCCGTAGTACATAAAAAGTCATACAGATCCTCCTAGTAAGCAAAGTTCCCATTTTTAAATGATTACCTGTAACAAGCAGAACAAAGAGAAATGGTAATTTGGATCTTGTAAAGAACTGCAATAATGTTGCATAGCAGATGACATTAGAAATAACTGAAAATTTGAAGAAAAGGAAACTTCTGGGTTTTATCATTTCTCATCAACAATTCCACTAACGTTTTTACTAAATTTCCAGAATGAAGAAAACAGCCTAATATGATAGATATGATGAACAAGATTCTTAAAATATCAGGTGCAGAAAACCACCATGTATCTGTCAAATCTGTAAAATGCAGATTACTTATTTTATAAATAAATTGCTCTGAAATCTTCTGTTAAACATCATGAAAATAAATTCTTTTTCACTGGTATTTGAGTGAGCTGAATCTTGAATAAAGAAATTCAAAACAAGAACAAAACTCTGAATGGGAAAGGGAGTAATCAAAAGTCTCAGGACAAGAATGAAATTATCAAAAATAGTAACATTTCTCCCCTTCAGGTGAAGAAAGTGGAAAGAAAAGGAAGAGAGAGTTTTGCAAAATCTCGTGAAATAAATTTCTACATGTAAAGGAACATACTTAACTGACAACCCCAAAATTCCTCTCCAGTCCTGCTTCATATTAAGTAACTTGAAAAATAGACAATGTCTTCACCTAAGTCCCTATTAAAATCCGTTTAGAAGCTTGGAGGTTCAACCAAACAGATATAAAAATATTTTATTGTTTCTATATTTCCATGTACAATACATACACAAGTGGTGCAACTGGTAGCAAGTCAAGGATAGAAATGAAAAAAAAAATCATTTATAGTTCTACTGAATGACATATAAAAGCATAGCATCCAAATTCTTCATCTTAAAACATGATTGAATGCTGTTATCTCTCTTTCTCCTTCCCATCTTCTCCAGGGCCCAAGAAGTGAAATATTAGTCCTCATTCCAAACCAACTGGAAATTTCCTTCATTACCTAAAAGTTAATCTGTTATTAAAAAATTAATCTAGTTTATCTAAAGGGACAGGTTCTGCCAGAAGGTGATTAGACATTTTTGTTAAGAGCAGTCCTGTTCTCATTCCCTCAACTGTCAACATTAACAATCCAAAAAAATGTTCTTCTCCATCTGTTCTTGGTAGCTAAGAGCAGTATAAAGGTGCTGTTGAAGAGCAGTGATGAGCACCACAACCTTCAGAGAAGAAACAAGCTGCCACAACACTTTTACCCATAATAGGGCTTTATGAAGAAAACCAAATGGTTAGTCCACAAATTAAGTAGTTTCCTTCAAAGTAAAAGTCTGAAGTCTTATTTTAATTGAAATTATTTGGATAGGTTTGTTATTCAGGATGAAAGCCTTATACTCTCTCTACCTATTTTCAGAAACACACCTGGAAAAGATGACAGGTCATTTTGCATTGTGGTGGTTTACCTTCCCAGACTCAAATTGGTGTGGTCTCTTTTTAGCAGAGGATAAATTTCCATTAACATATTAAAGTAAGAAATAGGATCTTTATTAGCTTTAGGTAACTATGTGAGGCAGTTGTCAGTAGGAACTGGCAAATCAGACCTCCTTAATTTTGTTTTGAGGCGCTAAGAATAAATGCTATTTCAGCATATGCAACTCCTCCACTCATTTTTATGCAATTTAAAATTGGTAAGTTTATAGATGGATGCTACTGATGACTTTTACATGTTAAAAGCACTCACATTTGGTTTTAATCAGTTCTCAAATGTCCTTTAAAATGAATAAAATGAAACCCACTGTTCCTGTAGCTAGTAGCATTAGACATTTCAATTATTCCACCCTGTGCAACCTACCAATTTGCCTTATTCATCTTCTCAGTTTGCTCACTGTGATGGTTCAGCCCCAGCCAGCAACTAAGCATCACGTAGCTGATCACTCAACTCCTCTCCCACCTCACAGGGGGATGGAGAGTTAAGTCAAAAAGAAAGCTAAAACTCAGTTTGAGATAAGAACTGTATCATAACTATAATATAATAATATTATAATAATCATAGCAGAAATTACGATAAAAAAAATACAACCAAAGAAAAGTGATGCACAATGCAGTTGCTCATCACCTGCTGACTGATGCCTAGGCAGTGATTGGTCCCTCCCAGACAAGTGCCCCCAGTTTATATACTGAGCATGACATCCTATGGTATGGAATGATCCCATCATGTCCTGTGGTGGGGTCTTCATCTCTGGAGACATTCACAACCATCCTAGATGTGTTCCTGTGTGACCTTCTCTAGGTGAACCTGCCTTGGCGGGGGGGGGGGGGTTGAAATGGTATCCAGAGGTCCCTTCTAGCCCCTTTCATTCTGTGGAATGACCCTTTGGCTAGTTCAGGTCAGCTGCCCCAGCCCTGCTCCCTCCCAGCTTCTTGTGCACCTGCTCACTGGAAGCACATGGGAAATTGAAAAATCCTTCTCTTAAGAAAAGCGCTACTTAACACTGACAGTGTAGTTTTGTTATCAACATTATTCCTACACTAAATCCAAAACCCAGCACCGTACCAGCTGCTAGGAAGAAAATTAACTGTATCCCAGCCAAACCCAGGACATTCAGACACAACTTTCATATTCCTTAAGCATGATGAGCTGCTTCAGAAGCACTCCACTACTGTTTTGACACATTTCTCAGTTAAGCCACCAAAGACTACCTTTGGTCTAAGTGAGACCCAAAGTAAGCCAACACAGAACACTTCTCTGCTGTGTAATTTGGGGGCAGAATTTAACCAAAACTTTTTTTCAAAATGCTACCAGATAGAACTAAAGAGGATCAACCAAACTAGCAGCAGGAAGCAGCACACCAACAGGCCCACAAGCCACCAGCTTTCACACCAGCAAACCCACAAATAACTATCAAGCATCTGTATGAAGGACACTCCTGTGTGTGCATCTGAATAATGAATAAATGATGAAACTGCCAAACAGAAGCAGCATCATTGCATGGCCCTGACACCAATGAGTGCCAATTACGGTTACCCATTGCCAAACATTGTCAGGTACATTCAGGTCACGTAGTTTCTCCATAAAGACACAATGGGTGAATGATGTACAGGAATAACTATCAGAGGCTCAGCTTTGCAGGAGTGTAATGGAAGAGCTTTATTTTACAGGAAAGCAAAACACTTGCATTAGTAAATGCCTCAAGCAGGCAAGAATGCAACTTGAACTTGCAGAAGCTGCCTGAGACAGTGTCTTTACTGAGGTCATAATATACACATTTCTACATTACAGATAAATCAAGAAGTAAACAGTGTATCGAGGCTCAGAAGAGATTCAGTAGTACAGGAAACCAAACTAAAGTACTGGCTATTTGTATGATTTAACAGCCATCTGTAAACACCAACAGTGCCTTACTAGTGTGCTATATTAAATTTCAGCAAATTCTTGATAACTTATTATTATAGATATCTTACTTGTGCATCCTTCATTGATATTATTGACTTTGGTACATTCCTTCATATTTCTAATTAGGACTCTGAAAGAAGAACAGACACCGTGCTTCTCTAATTTACAACTGGAGGGGATGTCCCTCAAACTCTGGAATGTCGAGAGAAAGACCATTCCCAAAGTCTTTCCCATGTTTCACACACAGTACTGAGCAGAAAGACCCCAGCAACAGAATCAGTATCATATGGATTAAATTAATCATACAGTACAGATGACTAGTAAAGCTAATAACCCACGTAATTCCTTATTGAATCCTGCCAATTTATTTTAAGGTGCTCTCTAATAATCTCAGATACAAATTATAAGGTTGAATGGAACCAACCGTGCAGGAAGATATGGCCTGAACAGTCAACTCCTCTTTACCACCCTTCACAGATATCCATAGTTAAGGCCACCTCACTCATACTGCACACAAGTACAATCCATACCATCCAGCATAATTTGACAGCTCTGACAAAGAGCAGCATTACCTCAGCTAAAGCAAAAGAGGACTTAGGGATACCCACTTGCGCTATGTCTGCAGAGGGCACACATAAGATAAAAATGCATCTATTTGATTCTTAACAATGACCTCTTTTGGGTGCAAGTTATGTGGCAAGTAATGAGCCAGAGACATCTCCCAAGCATCCACAAAGTGCACAGCAATTCCTGAGAACATTTTCCTCATGACAGAATCAAGCTGAAAGGAATACCAGTCACTGTTAAAGAGGCTCACTTCTGGCCCAAGCTCCTGAACATTAGCAGTTCTGATAACGATTATCGTCTTGGGGCTGCGATCCAGCAGCTGAAGAATTGATCTGCGGACGTTCCTCAGCCGACGGATATACACTTCCACAGGGAAAGTGCTGAAGTGAGACCATATAGTTATGGCTATCACTGTGTTTCTCCCACCCACTATCCCATCCAGTTCATTGGCAATGTAACGCAGTTCACTGCTGAAGACTGTTGAAAAGCGAATTGGCGGCCCGTGACAGCGGAACTTCAGTAGGATATTGTGCTTCAGGTCCACAGACATGAAAGGACCTACGTTCTTTGGACTCCCCAGGTTAAATTCCACTAGATCTGAAAACCCAAGAGCAAGTATTAGTGAGAGACAGCACAAGAGATTAAAACTATCAACAAGATACTAGGATCACAGGGCAAAAGTAGCAGTAGAAGAGGAAAGCTGAACATAATTGTAAGCACCCTAAAATAAAACAGAAGATGAGTTGTGCATGTGCTAACTGCGTATTTCAAAGTATTTACTTTTATTTTATTTCAAACTATTTAGGTGTTGACATTTGCAAGACTGCACACTTCAACCTCACAAGGCTGTCAATGCCTTTTCCAAGTTTCCCAAGCTATTTTCTTCTCTCTCATAAAAGAAGAATTTTCCAAGTCATCAGTCACTGTTGTCCTATGAATCCAGTGTTCATGGGAACCCTTCTAGTGACTTTAGGACTCTGTTAAAGATGACTTGAACTTGCAGGCATGAAGGAGTCTCAGTCTGTATTCAATTCTGTATCACAATTTAAGTGCTTTATGGGTACGGAGTGGGTGAGGAATATCTAATGGGCTACTGAAATTCTGTTATTTAAGTTAAAATAAAGGAAATACAAGAAGTGAGCCCAAAGCAATCAAAAGTAAGAAAAGTCTTTCGCTACTTCATTCTGAAGTCACTCATGCAACTGGGATGCCACAAGGCCTTACACAGGCACCCTATGGTGTCTCTGCCATACCCCTGGGGTGGTCACCTTAACTCACAGCCACAGCAGTGGTCCTCATTCATGCAAAGTTTTACAAGGACAATTTTGCAGATACTCCGTGGTCCCATTTCCAAGGCCTACATGTTATCAGTGTCTGCTCAAACATCTGACTAACTGCCTTTCTGACAGGACTTGTGATGATGTTTTGCCTTTCTTCTTCCTTTGTTTTTTTCATTGTCATTCAGCAAGATCAGCTCTGTGCCTCAGATGGAAGAAATAAAGCATTTAAAAGGTCTTTAAGGACAAAACCAAACTAAAAAAAAATAAAATAAAATAACCTGGAACAAATGCTGTCAAGTATTCAAACCACTGCCGTATTGTAGAGTCTCCAAACAAGTGGACTACTTTTCCTTGTAAGCACTTGGTTATATCATCTGACTTGTTAAAATGATGGATCCATTGTGTTCTGGACCTCCACTGGTCTTCGTAATAATAACCAGAAGGGGAAACTATGGGATCTTCAGCTTTGTCCACACTGCTTGAATCTGGAAGAGAAATATTCTTTGAAATTAACATACAACAAAACCAGCCTCCGTAACCTTAATGGTCATATAACCAGCCATGCATGAAACACCTTCCCTAGTATAAAGCAAAAGCACATGATGCACAGTGTACATTAAAAAGCTCAACACATCACAGTTCTGCAAGGCCAAGTATTTCATCCCCTACTTCTGCAGCACAACCTGCAAATACTGACAGGGTTGGTTGAATAGTTACTGTTTAATTTAAACCAAGTTAAACTATATCTCCAATTATAAAGTAGAAAAAAAAAAAAGTATCTAACATCTTTCACACTTACAAGTGCTCAATCATGGATGCTTGCAAAAGGTACAGAGGAGCATAGGCAGGAAGATCAGCAGAGCATCTTCCTCCTCCAGCCTGGGCCAAATCCCAGCATCCCCAGAGGCACCCGGCCACCTCGCCTCCGCAGCACCCTGCTGTGCCAAAGTGCGCTGCTCCCATCTAGCGGCCTCTCTGCCACCAGCAGGGACGGGGCGGCTGCTCCACAGCCAGCAGCCTCTGTCTGCCACTACTGCACAGGGCACCAACCCCAAGGTGACAACCTGGCACCACTTAAAAAAAAATAAAAATTCAATTGACTCTATAGAGTAGCACACCCTCCAGCCCTCCTGCTCCAACCACATGTGCTAGAAGACTGAAGTCTGAACTAGAAGGACTCCAGAACTATAAAATGGCAGAATTAAAGGTTATGGCCAAGAATTTTATATGTGCCCTTTGAATGTAAAGCTTATGAGAGTATCGAATTCCATGGATTTCATACTTTCTCCCTGCTACCTAGCCCCTTTCTCTTTTACCACCTGGGACAGGTGGGTTCCTGAGGAGAAATTAGACTGTACCAGGGAAGTTCTTGTTCGGTAGGATGCCAATTTAACTTATAGGAGCTGAACAATGTATTGCAAGCAAGGGCCAGAGATTACAGGAGGAGAAGCTGCAATCTCATGGCTGTATCAGTCAAATGTTGCCAAGTATCTCTTAGTATCCAGGGCGATAACCAGTACATCAAACTTCCATGATGTCATTACAGGTTCCTCTTTTCCAATGTGTGTATTCAAATACCTAAACTGAACAAGCACAGAGCTGTTCCCTGGCACAAACACCAGCTCTTTAAACACTTTTGCCCACCTTGGTGTGGAGACTATCTGTTAAGAACAGCTCCTGGTCTGTCTTAACTTGCAGTTGTTTGGGAAAGCACACATTGCTGTGGCCAAAATCATGCCAGATTACATAGCTATGTAAGAGTACAGGCAGCAGAATTCCAGGGCCCAGAAGCATCCTCTGGTAGGTGCTTCATGACAGCACAAGTGTAGCCAAACTCTAAACACTCAAAAAATTAAATATCAGACTATAAGCATCTGTAAATGCCCATTGCTAATAAGCATTTTTGGTCTTACTGTTTCTATACAATATTCTCTGTCTTGCACTAGTAGATGTTAAGCCTCCTCAGAACTCACAGGGACACTTACTATTATGTTTGTAAAACACAGACTATAACCACAAGCACTACAGAAAAAGCCATTTGGAAATATTAATCTTTGGATTGTTCAGTCAACAAAGACAATGAAGGAAGAGGAAAAACAAAAACAAACAAACAAAAATAGTAATGTTGACTTATCCAATATATACAAAATGGAAAACCTACAAAGACAAGAAAGCCCTTCATACTGTCATGTAATTAAAGACTAATTCATAATGTGAATTTACTTCAGTTTCTTTGTTTCTTAAGTTCTGCTGTAAAAAAGTTTTGGGTTTTTTTTTTTTAAACTTTCTGAATTTATTCTTCCTACACATACAAAAATGGTAGAACAACAACTTTTTAGTGCCTCACACTAAACCTAACACCAGCATTTCAAACCTGTGTATAGTATCATACCAGTTTTGCTCCAGAACTTGGAAAGCCATTACTTTGGGATCTTATGGAAGAGAGTAAAATCTCCAATCTGAATAGTTACAGAGCAAAAATAGAAAGAAAAGCTTGTATTTCCGAAAAACAAAGTTTTAAAAAACAACTTGATCTACATTTATCCCCAAACAGAAAGGCATGTGGAAAAATAGCAGCAACACAATTAATTTAAGTGTGCTATCAATGGTGATAAATCCATGCATCCACAATCATCATAGCAACATACTATTTGTTTATTCAGAGCTCATTCTTCTCAGAAGGAATTTCCCTAAGGAACACCGTGCTACTCCTATTAACCCTTTCTGACACTGGCTTAATAGCAGCAGCTAAACTAAAAGCAAGAAACACTGTAGGCAATTTCTCTAAAGACTTTATTGCTCAGGTCAAGGACTCTACCTCTAAAGTCTCATACCACCCTATAAAAAACAACACAACAAACATCTGAAGAACTTAACTGAATTTAATTACAAAAAAAAAAAAAAGAATTAACTGAAATCAAGAAGTAAATCTCTGTGTACCACATTTTATACAGGCTTTTTAGAAGCATAAAAAGCATGCACATGGATATGAATGACATAAAACCTCCAAGTTTAACTGTCTGTTTGCTTTGTGCTTAGACAGGGTAGGGAGCAATTAGGTTCTATTACACGACTGTAGGTTCTGACATCCTGGGGCAACACAAGTGATAGTAATACCTAAACAAATTGTCAAAATCAGTTTGATAAAATTCTTAAAGAAAGAAATCAAAAAACATCACAGAGCTTGTTTTGCTAGATTAACTTGAGTTTGGTGAGCAGTTACTGCAAGACATTTTACATCTGTGAGTAAATGCTAGAGAAGAGATATTTTTGGCAAAAGAACAAACTTTTAATATTTTTTTCCTAAAAATCCTATTTATGTATGCAATTTTTTTATTATTAATACTGAATTTACATTACAGTTAACACCCAAAAGCCTTCATCCACTCAATGCGAAAAGTTAATTTCTATTCCATGCTATTAAAACAAACAAATCAATTATTACCTCATGCCTGTTGTTCTTTTTATAAAAATCAATGAGTTACAAACAAGAATCAAATAAGAGTTCACTTTACCTGTAAATGCCTTGGGCTTTACAATCACTGAATCAGGTCCACTGGAGAGTATCGGCCTTTTGATATTTACCTCACTTGAACAAAATAAAAAAATGGTAAGATTTACTGTAAGATTTAAAGGTTATATTAATCTCCTTTTTCTTAATCCATTTATGCATGTGAAATAAATACACAGGACTCACCCTAAACATTTTTTTTTTTAAACTTTATTTCCTATAGCTGAATTCATTCTGCATTAATTTTCTTGAGACCACTATCACTCTTCTGAATCAGAATTCAAAATTTCATAGCACAAGGACACAAATCCTGTGCACAATTCTACTGGCACAAGCTTAGATAAAGGTATCAAGCTACCAGAGGTCTGTAAAAGCTTTGGAAGATGTACCACAAAGATTGGAAGTTCACAGTGCCACTGCCACAAGACAAACCACCAAAGTGGTTTGCTGCAGCAGCAGCTCCCATCTCTGCCAACTCCCTGCAGGTGCTTATCACTGTAGATAACCCTGTTGAGCTTTCAGCCCCTGAAATGCTGCACCCCGCTCTGCTGCACATAGTGGAGCTTGCATCAACCCAGCACCACCACCCACTGCATTTCTAGTTCCAGACTAGGCTAGCAATGGTATGTCCTGTCTGGGGGAGACAGTAGCACCAGCCAATGCTCAACCAACTTTGGAGACCTCCAGTAATAAGGTCTTCCAGGCAGGACAGCAATTTGTTGAATACAGAACCAAAGCTCATCCTCTCGAACACCTCAGAAGTACTTGTCTGTGGACACCAACGAATTCTGATCATTTTGTGTTGGACACATCACAACAGTTTAGCTGTGACAGATACAGAGAATTAATACTATGCTCTTGTCCTGTCTCTTGTTGCTGTTTTGAAGAGTAGCCCTGTCGAATGCTTTTTTACCATTTAAGAAATAAATTATTTGGAATTCCTATAAGCCACTTCAGTCAAGGATCTCAGGGCTGAGCAAAACACAGAGAAAACAAAACAAGACAAGCAAAAAAAAGTATTTCCCACTCCCATTTAGAAATATCACCAATCAATAATCAGCTGTATTTGACAGGTGGATTGCCTGAGGCACAGAAAGTCAAAAGACCCACTTACAAACTTGGTAAGAAATAGCTAAAACCCAATTCTGCTGATATTACTTTAATTTCTCATCTTCAGTTACAAACATGCACACATGCTTTCCTAATTAAACTATTTGGAGCTACTTCTCTAAAATCTTTCCAAATTTAAGCCTCCAGCTGAAACACTTTCCTTCAACACCTTTTTTGGGGAGCAAGGCTGTAGTTTACAAATACAGTTGCGACATTACACAGCAGCTGTATCTAATTTCACCTCAGGTTATATAAAAATGCAGTTCTATTACACTTACCCATGCACTAAGAGATATTTGTTGATTTTTTTTTTTTTGGTTGGTTGTTGGTTTGTTTTGTGGGGTTTTTTTTAAACACTGAATGCAGAAGAAAAAGATGACTCTGAAACTTATGTAGTTGGATACTTTATAGAATACACACAGATAATTTCTACTTGCACAGGTATTGCTCAGCAGTTTGTTCCACCAGGTATTTTCTTCATGACTGAATTAAAATTATTCCTAAGATTTGAAAGTCATACTGAGCAACAAGGAACACACTGCACTACACATAAGTTGACTTGCTGAGGATAAAAGCAATTGGTATTTTGTGTGAAAATAAGTCTAAACCCTGGACCTTTATTAGTGTCATGGCTTAACCCAGCAGACAGCTAAAACACCACACAGCCACTCACTCCCCCTCAACAGTGGGATGAGGCAGAGAAGTGTGGGGGGGGAAATAATAGTAAAATTTGTGGGTTGAGATAAAGAGAGTTCAATAGGACAGAAAAGGAAAGGAAGTAATAATAATATACAAAACAAGCAATGCACAATGCAGTTGCTCACTGCCCACTAACCAAAGACCAGCCAGTTCCCAAGCAGCGGCCCCTAAGCAGCTTTCCCCCCAGGTTATACACTGAGCATGACATCCCATGGGCTGGAATATCCTTATGGACAGTTTGGGTCAGCTGTCCTGGCTGTGTATCCCCCCAGCTTCTTGTGCCCTTCAGCCTATGCGCTGGTGGGGCGAGAAGCTGAAAAGTTCTTGATTTAGCACAGACATTGCATCAGTAGGTTATCAACATTACTATAATCTTAAATCCAAAGGCCCAGCACTGTACCAGATACTAGGAAAGAAATTAACTCTATCCCAGCTGAAACCAGGGCATTTAGATAGTTCAGACTTGGCCAAAAATACACATCATAGCATTGTTACTGGTGTTGCAAGCATACAGTCCAAGTTGTTGTCTGGTTTATTTTAAGATTACACAGCTGAATGGAAGAGAATATTCAGCAACTCACATCAAACCCCTGCTCCTGCAGATACACGCCTCCTCTTAAGGCAATCTGTCATACTTCACCAATAACTTAAAACTGGTCTTTAAAAAAGCCAACAAAAACACAAAACCACAAACCTCGTAACTTTACTGAGTATATATCAATTCAACAACATACCTACCTTTGGAAAAAGAGGCTTTCCTCTTGTGTCAGAAGCCCTTTTTGATATCCACCCTTGGCATGGCTGATTCGGCTGGCACAAGACAGTTTTCGAGGCTTGTAACAGAACCATGGTTCACCCGTGTGGAGATCTGTGAAGTTACACACCGGGAGATCTCCAGGCAAGCAAACATTGCACTCGGTGGTTTCTGAATACCTCCCAGACTTGAAAGAGCTTTTGAAATAGACTCTGTCTGGCCTTTCTTCTCGTAAACGCAGGAGAACTTGGATTGCTTCACTCGGATGAACAAGTGACACAGAAACTTTGACCTCTCCAGGCCAAAGCAAGGTAAAGAAGACTTTGTAAAGGCCATTATGGCAATCTACAACCCTTCCTGTTGCTCCAGCTTTCAGCAGAGGAGAGTGAATTCGTGTCTGTAGGTAGTCTCCACCATATTGCTTGGGTTTTCCTTGGAAATCCCTCATACGAACAAGTACCTCTAACTGATCACCTACCTTGAAGAACCCACTGGGCTTCACAATCACAAAGTCACTGTGTGTGGGATCGGTGCTTTGTACAAAGGCAATTTTGCCACTGAGGGGATTTGGCCACTGTATTGCAGCAAGCAATGCTTCCTGTTCGGCTTGGTCTCTTTTGGACAAAGTCTGCTGCTTATAACCACAGTAAGGCTTCCTGGTAGTTTTGGTTGTCTGTGATAGAGAATGCTGGACATTGTTTTCTGTTATCCAACTTGATCCTGAAACTGCATCATCATCCAGGTGCTGGGGAGGAAAAAGATTACCTGAAACTGTGCTATTAAATGAAGCGCTATGAATAACAGATGCTTTGTAAGGAAACAATCACAAAAAACAGGCTTTGCTTTACAAAACCTTGAAGCTGACCAAATGAAGCTACTTTACTAGGAGGCACAAATCTACTTGGACTTGTAAAGAAACACGTTGCCCACCTGTTAACACCCCCAACCCCCTTATGTGCCTTCTAAAAAAGTCTGCCGCAAGTAACAGCTGTGGTCATTTATCTGCTCACACATTACTTCTTATGTAGCTGTCTGAAATGTGGGGTTTCCCTGTAATGTATATACTGAAAGAAATGGAAGAACAGAATGCTTCAGTGGCAATGAATTCCTGAACGGGTGGGCAAGTAAAATAGTCTTGGACAAACTAGAACTGAACAGAAACAAAAAAAAACCACCAAACCCACCCAAACAACCTCCAGATTGTAAAACCTATATAGAGCTTCCTCTGACTCAAATGAAAAACAAGCAAAGCATCCCCTAATCCACACCAAACTAAGAGAGGGGGCTTCTGCTGTAGCTTGAGATGAGTGTCCAAAGTGGTATTTTTATGCAAATAAATCTTCATGACATCGCATGATTCTGCAAGTTTGCACAAAGGAAATTTTAAAAACAGCAGTGTCTAGGACTACAGAGCTACCTGGGAGATTTCTAGGCAGCAAATCCGAGCATGCACCTCAAACTTATACAAAATGAACAGTTAGAATACTCCCTTATCAGGTGTGTGTATATATCTCTATATAACTTACCCATACTCATATTTCATAGAGAAGCAAAAGGGTTTTTCAAGCAAAGGTTAGAATTCTACAGTGTACCCTTCACATGGCATCAAGAGAATACACTAGTTTAGATTTGAAAGATTGCTAAAAAATGAAAACTACACTATTTGAATTGGTTTAAAATGTGATTGTACTTATCAATATCCTAGTGTTTTCCATTTACTTTCTCCATAATTAACTGCTCAGTAATGTACTGAACTTCCCAGCACTTACATTAAAACCTTTTTTATTGTTATAAACCTTTCTTAGTCGATTGAAGTATCACCTAGAGTATGTGGACAGTTTCCACCCCTGCTCCATTTTATTTGCATTTGCCTGTATATTATAGTCATTTAAACAACACAGAGATTCAATATACTTTTTGAGAAGATAAACCTAACAAGCAGTAAAAACACACAGGGTTTTGAAAGCTGTTACATAAGAAGTTGGTTTTGATCAGCTTAAGAGGATAATGAGCACACTAGGATGTAGGATGGATACACAGAATCTTCTCTGATATCCATGTTAAGCATAAAACTTCAAAGTGTAAATTGTTGCATTTTAACTATAAAATGTAAACTGACAGGTATCCACAGATGCAAAAAATCTTATTATCACAATAAAAGCTTCTGCTTCTGTTTCACATTTCCACACAGGATTTAATTTTTTTCCCTGAAGGTTCTGTGGTAATTCATAATTATCTCTATTTTCCATCACAGCAGGCAAAAATGCAAATATATCACTGCACATTAATTTTATTAAACTGATAAATTTCAGGCAAAGCCAAGAATGAATCTCAGGCACAGCTCTACTTTACATCTTGTCTACATGCATTCTTTAATTAAGCCAAATTTCTATTTTTGGATACCTTCACAACTTCTTCCTTTCACTTGCTCATGAGTACACATAGTACCTGAAATACTGCATGAAAATACTTTTAAAACTTAGCTATATATTTTGATGCATCCAACATGCTGGTAACCATGTCTCAGTCAGGAAAAAAAAAAAAAAAAAAGGCATTTTCCTAAGGAGGGGTGGAGATGGAGAATAGGTGTGCTTGATTAATGCTTGTGTTCAGTGTAAGGTCCTTCAATGGCTGATACTTTAGGGCAGTGGGGGGTACAGAAAAAAAAAAAAAAAGACCTTTCAAGTAAAGAAGAGAGATGGCCAAGAAGGTCTTAAAAACAGACCTATCACTATTTTTAACCTTCTATACATTTCTTCAACCCAGTCTCTTCTATCAGAGATGTAGAAGATGCCATTCATGGCTTGAAGTCTTTCCAAGGGCATATCTAGATCTTTCATTGGAAAAGGGTGCGGAGAACACTAAGACAACAAACTCATACAGCCAGAAAACAGAGCAGAGAACATCATTTGAGGTCTCCAGAGAAGTCCACATACATGGCCTTTTTAGCAGAGCAGAAGGCCAAAGCTCTTCACTCATACACAGCTGAGGTACTGGACAAGCACTGTCACTTCAACTCCAGTACCACCAGGCTAGACCCATTAAGCAGAATAAATCATACCATATTTCCTCAGTGAATCTTCAACGGGTGAGGGAGTGGGGTGGAATCTCTATGATGGTAAAACCAGAGCTGCTTTAACATCCTGAAGGATCATTCTTTCTCTAACATCCTTGTTCATCTCTACAGCCCTCTCGCAGGCACAGAAAGGACCATGTGTTATTGCAGAATTATAAGCTTACATGGGACAGTAAGCTACACTCTGTATGCTATTCACAGGAGAAAATACTACAGAGATTCCCTTTCCCAGTTACGACAGGGAAAGCTTCAGAGTCAATTCATATACCAAAGATCCTTCACTGGAATAGAAGAGCTTTCCAAGCCATCTTCCTTTCTTAAATGCTTCCCAGGCTCATCTCCAAACAAGTGCTGAAGTTTTCCTAGCCCCGCAGATCCATATGGCTTGCCCTGAGGCAGATTAATAGCTTGGTCTGTTCCCACTCCATTTCCTAACCTTTCTCTCACAGAGATTTCCAAATCACTCTGGCTCCTGTATGTTAAGAATTTCTACTGAGCCTGTGCAGATCTGTGGGCTCTCTAGCTAGTAGCCAAAACAAAATATAGTTTCTTTAAATAGCACAGATAAAAGAGTTTCTCAAGATTTCTCAAGAGTCTTCTTCCTTTATGATACAGATTCTTTAGTTTTTAATACAGTCTTCACAATGGATAACACTTGCTCTGCTTTGCTTATTTCAATATATACTCCAATCAAGGTGTCTTGATTTTGAGTGCAACTCCATGAAGTTTTGTTCATTTGTTGGGTTTGAGGCTTTTTTGTTTGGGGTTTATTTTTTGGGGTAGGGCAGGGGGAACTGTTGGGTTTTGGTCAGAGGTTTTTTGGGTTGTTTTTTCTTTTAATTATTATTTTTTATTTGCTGCATTCTGAAATTAACAAGAACGCAAATGTGACTGAAAAGTAACTTAATGGATGTCTGCCAAGGAACTGGCAGGACAGAATGGATTATATGTCAATTAGGCACAAACAAATCCCAAGCTGTTCCCGGGGTATTAGAGTTGCCACAAAAAGGAAGCTATATTTTCAGGAGAAATAACGAACATTGCTAAAAGCCAAGTAGTTGAGCTGAATTCTCACTGCCAACTGAGCAAAAATGAGATATAAGATATAGCTGTAGCCAGGCAATCTTGCTCTTGAAGATATTCTAGAAAGGTTATAAGGTGCCACAATGATGTTGGTGGCTGATAAAAAAAAGTTGAATATTTCAATTGTTACTGAAAACATGGAAATCCATCTCAAAGCCCAATATATTCCACCAGCTGTAACTCTTAATTTGGTCCTGTACATTCAGAACAATTGCTGTAAACCTGCATATGTCACTAACATGGGAAAAGGAAGCATCACAGGAGCTTCCCAGGTGGCAGGCAGGGGGTGGAAAAATTCCAGTTAGTCTTAATTTATGCAGCAGACAATATTTGAAACTGAACAAAAATAGCTACTGAAAGATAAGTCATCTCATTTTCAGTACTTTTACACTCCAGGATACTTTATCCCTATTTATTGTCTAAGGCCCAAGATTAGTTCACTGTCTTTACTGTCGCAAGCAGAGTGGCTGCTAAATTGCTCTAAATGTCAAAGCCAATCCTCAAAAGCCATCACCTGATGGACAAATGTCTTAGCAATAACCCAAGATGGGGCAGTTACTTTTTGTAGGTACCTGCAATTTAGCAGCAAGAATAAAAAAAACCCCAACTTTGTTACACAGTGCTTATGTTGTTTCAGCTGTTTGATTCCCCAAACCATTCCTTCACCCTTGTAGGAAACTTCCCTTTTCCCCATAAAAATCTCTTTTCTTCTCAGTAAAATCATACTCACAAACAATCCTGAAATGGTCCTGTCCCTCTAAAGGCAATTGATACAAACATACAAAATCTCCTGTATCCTAATGGAATGATGTTGCTCCTCAGCAACAACCTGATACGTTGTAGAAAATTGGTGAACATTTAATCTGTGTGGCTGTTTGCAAAAAGATATATTAAAATAAAAATACATTTCTTCTACTACTATAATGCAGTGGTCAGCTGTGGACCTCAAGGGAGGAGTTACTGCATTCTAAAAAGAAAGTTAAACAATAAGCAGACTATCACAGCTTTGGGGGACAGCTTGTGAGTTTTTTTATTATTATTTTTGTTTAGTTGTGTATTGGTTTTGGTTGGTTGGTTTTTTAAACACAGGATGAGAAAAGTAAAATTCTGACATGGGTAGGACTGTTGACAGGGTATCATTAGCAGCTTAAGAATTCAAGAGGAAAGATTCCAACATGAAAAAGTATAAAAAACATAGAGAGAAAAAGCAGAGAGGCTAGCTGGGGGCTTGCTGATAACTGCCTTAGCACTTTAGCTTTAGTCAGATAGATTACATAATCTGGGGATGAGCAGCATGTCTAGTGCATTTACAAACACGTTTTCACCAGTAACCAACAGTATGCCAGTAACCTTCCAGAGCCTGGACGGATTTGGTTACAGATACCCTGTGAAAGCTGTCTAAGACTTTCTCCAGCTTTGATCTCTGTAAAGAATCAGCATAGATACCTACACTAGACTGCCTGGAAAGCTGCGCCAAAAGACAAGAACATACGAGAGCAGGTTCATTCAGAAAAGTCAAAACAAAAGGGGTTAGAGTTGCATGTTATGGTGTAAAGATCTCTGGCAACACGATACTTAAATGAGTTTGGAACTGGAGTATCAGATATGTAAAGGTCAACAAAGCCACATAGATACTTATCATGAATAGTGGCAAGAATAAGCTCAGAGTGAGCACCCATACTGCATTTTTCATTTCACTCTCAGAGCTCTGACAGAGCCCTTTTCTCTAAGAAATTTAATGTAAAAAAAAAATAAAAATCTAAGATTCAAAATATCAACGCTGATCTTCACGCTACATCACAGCCAAAAAAAAAACCACACAGGAGACAACAGAAAAGCTACCTTCCATGTTACACAAAAATTATCACATTAACTCAAACCAAAGATCCATCAAATATAGTTTTTTGATTTCCAGTAGTTTCCAACTGTGGGATCTTGGTTGGAAGAAAACAAGACACTGTTACCAGGAACTGTCCTTGAACCATGGAAAGAGCACAAAGGAA
>JANIJG010008021.1:5081-34033 GCA_024611175.1 Megaceryle torquata | reverse complement strand
AACAGGTGGACTTGGTGATCTGAAGGGTCCTTTCTGACCTAAATCATGTAAGTATTAAGAAGTTAAAGGTACCTTTATTTTCTTAGAAAAATTAAAACTTATAGTATGTATTTCTTTCATGAGGAGGACAAGGAAAATTAATTTCTAATAATATGAAAATGAGCAATATATGTTGATAATAAATGCCAGCAATTCTTTCAAACTGAAAATTCTTCATTTCATTTAGCCCTAATAGAAATTCTTCTATTAGATCTTTGTTTCTAAGGACACCTCAAGGTGCAACATATCTTCTTTTGAAAGGAATTTCTCCATTTAACTGAAGACTCACTTTTTTTTTTTTTTTTTTTTAATCCTAAACCTAACCTCAAACAATTCAGTTGCACAGGTCTTCATGCACTTTTCTTAAGACAGGGAAACCATTGCAAATGGTACATGTTCGGTATACCAGAAATGCACCATGTAATGTCATATAACCATGTAGTCAAAACCAGCAACACTTCATGCATATTCTTTGTACTTGATGTAAATGATGATTATTTGAGATCTGACCCACAGGAGTTGCCAGGCCATGGACAGAATTAAATTAACACAGTGAACTGCTTGTGGTCAACATTGTCTACCAAGGTTTGATATGACTGCTTACTCCTAAGGTACAACAAAAGCAGACATAGACCAAAAAGTATGTCTAATTCCCTTTAAAGCTAATCATATCTTTATTTGGCATCATCAGGCTGCCTCTACCATTGCAGTTCTAACACTGCCTCTTTCTGGGAATCTGATGTTGACAGGTGGAGACTCCAAATAGAGGCATGTGTGACATGTTGACAGAGGGAGAAATGAAAGGATGATCAAAGATACAGCTTTACTGAAATGGGAGTGGAAACACTATCTCTCAAGTCAGAATTAGGCTCCCATATGTCAAGTGATGAAAAGCTATAGAAAACAGAATCAGATTTAATGAAAATTATGGCAAATTAAAATTAGTGGAAATATTTTTTTTTGGTCTCAGTCCTGCCTCACCAGAAAAGTTTTACTTTCCACTAATTTTTGCCTTCTGACTCCAATCAGGCAGAATTTATTATTTTTGGCTTTTTTGACAAAGGCTAACCAGAAGACAGAAGTTAAATATGATAAAAGAACTTCAGACAGACAACACATTAAATCCCTTCAGTAGATTTCTGAATTGTCTTCTGGCATAAACAACAAAAAAATAAATCAAATGGCCCTCCAGCTGGTTCCTGGAAACAGAATTGCCACCTCCATATATTAGAAATGTATTCCAGAGTGCTAATCCGATGTACCAGCACAGTTAGAGCACACCAGCTAGATTAGCATTGACATAGAAAGGGGTTATAGGCCATCACTGATGCTATTTTCACTCCAGTAAAAATTTTAGGAGGGCTAAAGGGGCAAGGATATAGGAAAACGTAAGTTCCACGTCTAAGAAAAGCTTACTTTACAAGACCCCACTGAAGTGTATTAGGCCATCAGACAATTTTATGTTTCTCAGGTGATTTTCTTTTGCCTGACCTTCCATTCCTACAGGTGTCTTCACTGGCCTGAGCACTCATCCTGCCTTATGCAGCAACATCAGCCTGCTTCACACACTGTGCCAGATGTTCAAACAATAGATGTTAGTCATCTAATTTTCTGGCAACCTACTCAGGTTTTTGTCATTATAAACTTTAAATACATAGTGAAACCCTCTGAGAGTGCTCTTTTCCATGAAAACTTTCACTACATCAGCATTAGCAGCTTCCCTCTTGATTTGTGTCTTAACCATGTGAAAAAAACATCACAGATGCAGGCTGTATTGTACTAAGAACATATGCATGCTTTTAAATCACTTTTATCTTACTTTTTACTAATGTAATCCTGAAATGTAAAATATGTTCTTTTTGCATTCACTATTATAGGCAGAACAGATGGTGAAAGGCTTAGATTAAAGTAATACAGCATGTCCATTAAAATAACCCACACTGCTGGTGACTCTTCACCAGATCAGGAGTTATGTTTACCATAAAAAGAGGATTTTGCTTTGCTTTTGAGTACACTGGAGGTTGCCAAAGCTTCAGGCTACAGGAAGAAATAATAATAATAATAATAAAAATAAAGCTGACTAGAATTCAGACAGATTCTGCTATCTTTACTCCATCGTGTGATATGCCCAAATACAGGTGGACTGCAAAATAAATCCAGATTATCTGTTTAAAGAAGCTATAAAATCAATTTAGCTCCAAAATCAGGTACATTAATATACACCTACTAGAGAAGGCTCTTACAAAAATTCATGCACGCTGTAATACACACCAAAGCTTCCATCCAACAGCTCTTGGATACACCCTTGTTCATATGTGTGCATTCATTTTATAAATACATATAATCTTTACTCAAAAACTAAGATGAGATATGAAGCAATAAATTTATCCATATCTGACCATAAAAATTTTCCATTAGAGGGAGACAACAGACAATTTAAAATATTTTCTTTAAACAATCATCATTAATGAGAGTTTAAACTCCAAAGCAGTTGTTCAGATGATCACAATTAAAATGTTTTTCCAATCTTGTTGTTATTTCCTGTGTACATAAAAAATGAGGTCCAGGGCTAGCTTTTGGGATCCCCTCACAATAACTATTATTATGGGGGAAAGACTACAGGCATCTTTTAACCAACTCATTATTTCCTTTTTCTGCAAATCTCTATCAAGTCTTTGTCTCTCCTGGGTTTTTTTGCCTCCTCTTTCATCTCTCCAATTCTCTGGCAGGACAGGACTAGAAGAGCACTGTTCAAAGTGTCTAGGCAAATCCTACAGCTGTGTCATGAATTTTGGGTTGGTCTCCTCTGTACTTGTCCTTCCCCTGCCTGGTGCTGGTTTCACAGAACCCACGAGCCCACTGTGCTAACATTAGTCAGTGTTAAGCAAATTCTGACTAATGCCTCCAATTTAATGAACTCAGGTGTTGCTCAGGATCAACAAGTGCCATACACTATGTCTGCTTTTGCATGATATGAAGAAAAAAACAATTAACACGGTCTTAGGTGACCAAAATGTCTACCTCTTGCCCTACTAATAAACATTCAGTTGAAATTTATTAACATGGTTTTCATACAGTTCACATCTCACATAGCTATTCTAGGGGCATGCAGCTGGCAGGGAAGAAGATTCTCAGTCATCAACCAATAAAGCATATGATTCCCTTTTCACTTCAAGACTGAAATAAATAGTAAGGGGGGAAAAAAAAAAAAACCAAGTGAAACTATGTACATTTAAAATTACCTAGGTGCCCTTAAATTTAAGAAATACTTTGTCCACTGACATTATTTTACTAATAAACTTCCTGTTTCCTTCCTCCACCAAAACCCAGGCTCCTGTGTAAGCCAAACCCATGACCTCACTTTCCAGCCCTCCCTTTTGAGTCACACTCTAATTCTCTGCAACTGACTGGCAAATTACGCGGGCTGGAGACTGAGGGACATAGGCCATGCCACCTGCTGCATGTTCTTCACAACGGCTTTTCATAGTCTTTCAACAGTTTATTCAGGGTTGGAGAAGGATGAGAGAGATGCAAAGCCAAACTGCCAGTGCTGCTTGTGGTGATGTGCTACAATGAATGGTATGACCATTTTTCAAGATATTGGCAAATAACATGGCTGCTTCTTTTTGAATGATGAAATCTGTGACTCTATTACCAGGCAGCTGGTAATGATGATGCAAAATAAAACTAGAGACTAAACGCACTGAGCTTTCAGACAACAACCTCTGATAAACCAATTGTCTCAATGCCTGCACTGCTAGCTCAGGATTTTTTCTGGTGGCAGAGAGAATATGGAGGTACTGATGAAAGTCAAACTTTCAGAAAGCAAATTATTGTGTGAGGATAACAGGTCTTCTGTTGGGATTGTCCTGCTAGCAAATGAAGACTTCTGAAAGGATCATATCAAGGGGAGATAAAGGGTAATTTCAGTAAATCAAAGACAGTCATATGAAAAATCTCATTTAGAATTAACTGTAGGTATCTTTCTCAATGCTTTAAAGCAGTTTTATTACAATTCTTTGATGAACCGCATTCAAGAGAAAGACTCTGCTTTAACAGTCCAGAGAAATGCATGTGAACAAATGATTAAATAACAAGAGCCATAACAATCTCTGGAAAAATTAAATTCTTAAAATTAGGAATCCGAGTTCATATCTAGGCACTCAGTTAAATATTCCCTGTTCCAAAAGCAGTTATCATTTAACTGAAATTCTTACCCTTGGTACTTTTGAGGGCGAAAAAAAGAGAAAACAAGGAAGTGAAGACGACAGTTAGGCTCACATTGTACATTGCGACATCAGTTTAGAAAACATTGTGCCTACAGAGAAGCTGTAGTTATCAAGCATATTATCAATTAAATATTGACCTGGACTCTTTAAAAATACATAGTTCTTCAATGTGACATCATGAATGCTTACATTTATATCCACTATGTGGTGGTATAAGGGCCATAAAACTTAGTAAACATAATATTTGAGCTAAAGGGTTGACCATGTAAGTATGGAAGTGCTATGACATTATCTGAAGAAATCAGTTGCATAAATGTATTAGGTAAGCTTCATTTCAGAGACCAAACCAAGTCTGGTCCATTCTCCAAGCAGGGATATGTTCCTTACACATTAGACTTGAAAATGAGATCTGGCAAACTGAAGTATACTAACACCAATGTCCACCTCCTAGCACTTTCTCCCTTTCAAAGCTTTGTACATAGAAAAGCTTTCCTGATACAGTTCAGCAGGTTACCTTGTTGCTTTCCCTCCACAAAACTCACTCCTCCTGACTAAGATTTCAGTATTAAACTGCTGTCAAACATCTGACATCTTTCTAGGTATGTTGGAATTATTAAAGAATAAGTAAGAAAAAGTGAGGTTTCTCAAATGGCAGAACTCACAGTCCTCTCAAACCAAGTATTTCAAAAGCAACTTTTTCACTTGTCTTTCTGTCCACTCCTCATTAACTCTGAGCCTTGCGCTGTTGTTGATGATGATGATTTATTATGCATGCTGAAACATAAATGTTTCCAGCTTTTTAGAAGCAGTTTAAAGAAACATATTCCTGTCTCAAGATCTTATAACCTGTCATTCTTTATTCCCTTTGAGTAACATGTTCTTTGGCCCATTCTAATTACTTGGGTAAAAATAGCAGTCAAAATCAAGATAATTAAAAAATATTTATTTTTGTTTTTCAAAGACAACTACCTGTGGATATGGTGATGTCCTTGATTTTGACTTTGTGCTCGAGAGGCGAGATTTGCTTCCCTTTCTATTATCCGTTATGGTCGGAGTTGAATTTGCGTATGAGAATGCCGGCTTGGTAGCAGTGACCTGATCCAGGGAGAGCTGTAGTCCTTTATATTCAGTATCCCTATATAAAAGGCAAAAGTGAAAAACAAACTCACTTCATATCTTAATGGGAAACATTCCTTCCTTCTTAGTGGGGTGTGGAAACAAAATATATTTTTAAGAAAAAAAAGTATAAAACCATCCAGGGCAAGACAGTATACCTCCCTAATACATTTACATAGTAGAGCTTACTGAACAATAGCACTATTTTTATACTGAAAATATGATTACTTTTTGCATCCAACTGTTATCATCCTGATCTACTTTCTTCAGTAATAAAAAACAATAGGGTGGAAATTTCTGAGATTTATATTACAGTTCTGCATTGGTCACATAGCTAAGCAGTAAATAGGATACATTTTCCTCAAAACTCTTTTAACTGTACAACTACAAACTTACCATATTTGTATGTGTGTGTGCGTGTTCATGCATTTGGAGGGCTGCACATAACAACCTACATATATGTCTAAATAAATTGAACTTTTTTTTTTCTTAATGGAAAATACTTCATCTTTAAGGTTATATTTTTCATTTTTTACAGGTTTTCAGGCAACTGGTGCAAATTTTTGTATTTTAATTTTTCTATGAGTCTTATGAGTATTTCATCACTCATTTCAAGTATCTTACAGTGAAAGATTTTACCAGTCAGAGAAAACAGCTAAATAAATATAAATCTTGTGACTTAAATGGTCTGTCCCCCACTCACAGAATACTAGAGCTTTTCTATGAGGAGCTAGATATACTGGCAGTTAGTGAAGTTCATTGTAAGTTTCTTCAAACTTTCTAATAGATACATAAAAGAAAAACAGGCATTATTCACAATGTCTTACTAAGCATCAGGGGCATGTGCATTGGACTGCACCGCACTGCACACATCTGCATGTCTGCTGATACCCAGGGGAGCAAGAAATGATCTCTCCAGCTTTCATGTAGTCATACGGAACCTATTCTGACAATGATTTATTAAAAGAGAGAGAAGCAAGAGTTTCTTCCTGACCTACCTACCTGGAGGAAAAGAGGAAGGATTCATGGCTTTTCTCTTCCTTTGTGTTAATCAGCAAAGAAGGAGGAAAGGAAGTGAAGAATAATGTTTCTCTTATGCAGTCAAGGAGGCAACATGTTCATTCACATATTACCCTGTACTCCATCTAAACTTAAAGAATCATCCTTAATAAATTATATTAACAACAAATTGTCCACACAGCTTTTGCAACAATACCTTGCTCTATAATCATACATATATTAATGTAAGTAGTGACAATCTAACATTTTTTTTAGAAAGGAAATGCACCATAACCTGAGCATATCACAGTTCAGGACGCTGGAATATTTTCAGTTAAAAGTCAGAGGCAGAAAGATAAACTTTACTGAAATAAGTGAAGTAGGATGAATATTTGAACAGTCACAGATAAATCTGCAGAACAGACAAATTCATTCATGCCAGTTCTACTTTTTTTTTTTTTTTCACCTGATAAACAACAGACTTGTTTGTTGAAGAGGGTTAGGTTTTCTTGACAATGCAGACAATGCATATGCACCCATGTATGTATAACACATGAAGATGAATCATTGTCATTAGAAATGTGCTGACTACGGTTACCAGTCCATAGCAGACAGAGATTGGTCAAGTATAATTAACGTATTGTAATGCAAAATTACTTCTTATTGAGGTCATTTCTTCAAATTTTGGCTTTAATAGAGATAGGCCTCTGCTATAATATTTGCATTTCAAATATCCTGCCTGCAGTGAAAGCATCTAAATACAGGGATTTGCTTTGGCCTATTTGACAGATAAGGCTCATCCACGTACTTTGAATGCATTAATCTTTCCTGTTGTTACCCTCAGAATATCCATCCAGACAATTTGACTTGACATGCAAAGCATCTGTCTCCACAATTGAGTCCTAGCAAATTACCTTTATGTTATATAAAACATCAGAAACAAATTATGACAATTTATCTTCATATTTAACTACTAGAGTAGCATGAGATATTATCAATAGTCATGGAAAAAAATATCAGTCTCATCCTGATATACACATTATCCCCAACTATTTGATTATAAGAAAAGGAAGAGTCCTGTGGTCTTAGTGTCAGATGCAGAAAGTATTGCCTTCCAAAATGAAAGTTAATCAAAACAAAGTATATAAACTGTTCATCCAGTCTTAGGGGATGAGAAGGTTCTGGTTCATTTTTGAATCTACCAATCCTTTTGCCTCCCTTTTTGCTGGAGAACCCATAGCTCTGCATTCCTGCCATTACCTCCCCACCTCTGGTGTATGCCACCCTGTAACAATCTGCAGCTTTCTCAGGTCAGGGGAAGAGTGTTAAAAAATTGGATGAAACACCACCCTGGTATTCAGACCACAGATTATCACTCCAACACTACTCACCTGCTGTTATGATCTGTGTAAGGGCCAAGCATTCAAATCATAGAGACTACATTGTACAACGCTTCTAGGTCACAGGAATCTAAAAAAAAAAAACAGGCAAACCAGGCTGCCCAAAACCTTGCATGCCATTATGTTTTACTTTTCTATGTCCTTGGTATCATTATGGTGAGGAGTCACCCTCCCAGAACACCAAACATTACAATAAATACACAAAGCTGGTATTTGCAGCCAGTGGCTTAGATAGTAACATCATTAAACAAAGAGATGTCAAATGAAAATATTTCCTTTAGAAAAAGAACACATCTGTGCTTTCCTTGCAGATGAAACACCTGGACTTTTTTGCATCACCAAGGCATGATTCAATACCATCTCAACTCTGCTGTAGCACAGCTACCCTTCAGAAGAGCAAAGATAGATACCAGAACACCAACAGTAATAGGCCAAGATAAATACCAGAAGTGTTGTGGGTTTTTTTTCTTAAAAAGCAAATAAAACATGGAGGAAGGGTTTTGTGGTCTCAATGTCAGATGCAGGAGATGCTCCACCAAGAAATGAAAACATTTGAGTCTATCCATATGCACATGAGGCAAAGGACAAGAGGAAGCAAGGCTTCTAGTAAACAAACTACAGATGGAAATTCTGACAACTTCCTAGAGGAATTTATAAAACTTCCACCAACCATGGAACTGTAATCTCCAGATTCCTGTTCTCAGACACCTGAATCCTCTATTACACAGTTCCAGCAACACGGTAGTACTGTATCTTGCGTTCTACACGTAATTCAAAAAAAAAGGTGGTGGATACAAGCCTCTTCCTCCAAGGTCCTCACCTTCAGGATCCCACAGGGATCCATACAGTCTACATCTATCTACATGAGACTGCTGAGAGAGAGAGTGATATGGCATGTGTTCAATTGCTAACAGTATGTTGCTGACAATCTACTATTTATCTCATTTTCTGATGCAACTATCATCACTATAAAACATCAGAATAACTACAGGAAATTAGCTCTTAAATGAAGAACAGATGAATCAAACTGAATCCAGACAAGACCAAAGTGATGCTTCTTTGCAAAGGGAAACACATTGAAGACCTCCACCTTTTCATGATGGGAAACAGCCATTCTTTCCACAGTTGAATGGAAATTCTAGGTGCTCTTTGACTCCTGAAAAAACTTGGATGCATATGTTTTTGGTAGCATATGCTTCCAAAAAAGCATTATTTCTTCCCTATCTTGCCCCTCCCCCAGAGAGGAGAATCTGACCAGCATGGTCAATATATCAGGCACCTACAGACTGGATTACCATGCTTCACTGTAAGCAAACAAAAATACATAAGACAAAGCATGAAATCCTCTTTCTACAGTAATCTGCTTCCCACTTTCTTTTCAGACTTAACTCCCAGAAGCATTTCCACTCTGTACCATGTTTCTGGCTATTCCAAAGCCCATTATAAAGTTTGAGTCTAATTTTGAAAGCACTTGTTGATGTGCTAGAGCTAGCATAATGAAAAAAACAAGGATCGATGGCTGTAGCAACTGCTCTTCTCTGCAATAAAGCATCTGAAAGTTGAGTACAAAGCATTCTTTAGTAAAGAGCTTCAGCTATAGCAAGCTTCATAGATGGAAGCTGAAGCAAAAAAGCCTTTGGAAGAGGAAGCCAGTTTGTCTGCACATGACTTGGATACCAGCTGGATCTGCCACACTTCTGTGAAAAGTTCTCACAATTCAGCTTTAGAAGACACTTTCTGCCAACTACCATTGCCAAAATGTGCAATATGAAACATGGTGGCAACAGCCTTTCTGATGAAAGTTTGAGGAAGAAATAATGACTCATTAGCAGATAGAACAAATAAAGAACAATAAGGAAATATCAGAACACTACAAAACCTGAATTCTCAGCAAACAATAAAGCTTGCATAAATATGGCAACTGTGTGGATAGAGCTCACTGTGAAACTGAAGAAAAAGAAAAAGAGTAGTTTTTAATATGGTCTTTTCAAAGGTAAAGAGGAGCAGAAAGGATGTCAGCACTGCTAGAAATAGTATTGGGAAGACTGTAACTAGTGACAGAAGCCCAGTGGACACAGTATGGCCTAAGGCAAACTAAACCTGTACAAACAAAGTAGGCTTTTTTGTAGTTGTGGTTCTTCGAGTAATAGGGTGAAATTTGGGACTACTTAACCAAAATTTAAAAACTAAAGTGAGACCAGACATAACCAGACATTAGAGACCTAAAGAAAATTTTGAAGATATTATGATTCCTTACTGAAAGACAATGTCAGCTCTGGAACAGAAGAGACCTTAAGCCCCAAAAAATGTTTTCAAATAGAAAGAGCAGCTCAACAGGATGTATCCAAAGGAAGGAGTAAAATAACGACATCTGTAAGTGAAGATTAAATATCCAGATTCAACCAAAAGAACTTAAGGACAACCAGACTCAAGAATGGAGATCTTCTGTATCTACAGTCTTAAGCAGCATAACATTCAAAACAATAAAAAGTTCTTCAAACCAGAAGAAAAAAATGCTCAGCCCATGGAAAACTCTGCAAAAGCCGTAGGAGTATCTTTTTGTGGTAATGTGACAACATGCCATAAAGGAAGTATAAGCCCTACATACAGTGAGTGAGAAAACACAGATAACCAACAAAGAGGCAGATATTTACAGTGTATTTAATACCATCAATAGACACTAAATTTTGACATATTAAAGATGATTCACAGAAATTCAGTTTTCATATGTGGAGTTACGGCATTGGATTAGAAATTAAATTCAATTCATTCCCTCCAGCAGACATCAAAATATCAGTATACAGCTGGAAACAGATCTTGCTCTTATGCTCAGGTATCTTTCAATTGATAGTCTGAACAATATGCAATTATCATACTGCCACTGGAAATCACAGCAAATAAAGAATAAAAACACATCATGTGGCCACCTAAACCTGACAAACACTGCATAGCCTACACCCAGATCACACATATAGAAGTAATTAATTAAGTACAAGATGAAAGTAAAAGCATTAGATTATCTTAATGCACGTTTCCTACATTGCAGGGACAATCATGTATGTGACTGAAACAAAGTGGAAAGTATTGTTTACGCAAAATTTAAAAAGGTGCAATTTTAATCGGCTGCACTATTATTTCTATTGAACATATTTTATATGCTCATAATTTCCTCCGGTTTTACATGAAAAACACCAATACAAAGGGTCATATTCAATCTGTATTTCTTTTAGTTAAAAATCAGAAAAATTATATTTGTCAGATTTTCTGATAGTTTAACAGAACATAGGACAGAAATTGTGAGATTAAACTGAAGGTATTAATGTCACTAATGTTCAGTCTATTTTGCTCAGTTGTCACAATTCATTAAAAATCAGCCATGAAGGTGGTAAAAGTCTGGCACTTCCTCATGTATGTCTGGCCGCAATACTCTAATATATCATTCTTCTACTTTTAAACAATGCCTTCAACTTTTAACATTTCCACACTCCAGCTCATGCAATGCTAACAGAGTGCCATTCGGCAGATGAGTGAAAAGAGAACAGATTCTGGCTGTTTGTCATCTTCATGGCTTTCTAAATCAGCAGATGGTACAACAAAACAGACAATTTCCTCATCTGCTGTGTACTCTGTTCATGTACAATACGTCTCAGAGATGTTTACAAAGGCCTCAGTCTGCTCATGAGACTTGTCGGGGGAGCGTATGCAATCCCTTAAGGGTCTTCTAGAACTAGTCAGAATAAGGGGATTTCAGTTCATTCAGGTAGCCAAATTTCAGGACAAAGTGGGGAAAAGGCTGTTGAACTTCACTGCGTGTTATGAAGGACACTGACATTCAATTGTGCCACCTCAGAGATACTCCTTGCCTCAGTTTTTCCATCAGTTATTGGATTGATATTAATAATCCTCCTTTCTATGACTTCTCAGGTGAAAAGTCCCACATAGCCCTGATCTACTGCTCATCAAAGTAATTGGAAAGACCCTTCAGAAATCTTTCAAGTCATTGTTTATCATTAGTATGCTTAATGGTTAAGCAATGCAGCTACTTGGAGAAGTACTGTATATTGGATCCCTTCATTAGGTTCCAGGCACCCATTTATCTCCATAAATAGCATAAGTAATGGTAGCTGTTTACATCTTGTTGAGTCAAAGTTTATATCTTCTCCTGCCATGAGATTTGCATACCTGGTATCATGTTTCTGTATTTGCTTTTAAAGACAGAGAAAACCAAACCAGGAAGTTTAATTAAATTATTTGATACATTCAGGAAAATTGAAGCACAAAGTTTCCTATCTGGATCATTTAACACACAAATCTGATTATGTGCTCTAGACAACAACAGTCACAGAAATGTTATGTATTCCCTGATTGGTTTCTCATCTTAGAATGCAGTCATTTATCTATCAGTTGGAGTTAAATAAAACATCCTGGCATGTAGATAATCATTACATCACAGAGTTTTCAGTAGTCTGAAGTTTGTTACTCCCAATCACATGTTTAGCTCTCTCTGGCTCCAAAATGAGCCCTTTTTACACTGTATTTGCCTTTATTTACTAGATTTTCCAGATGAAAATATGCACCAGGAATTTACTATTGTTTGTGAACAAAATGCCTAAGATATCCTAAACTAATTCTACATAAATATAATGATAATTTTTAGTTACAGATAGCACTAAAAAAAGTTCTTTAAATAAACAAAATACAATGACGTCAGTTTACTTCTTTAACATTTATTTATACTGGGAGTGCTTTCTTTCAAGTGCCAGGTGCCTAGGAGCACTACTGGCTAAAAGTCATGTCCAGTGTATATTCAGTGCTTGCCAAGTTAAATGAAGAAATATATCTGACAGGAGCTTACAAATGTTTGTATATTTTAGAAACTGCCTGATAATGAGAAATTTGTATTAGAGCAATGCACTTTTTTTGTTTTGGTTTTTTTGATGGCCACCAAATAATTAAGAATACTTTATCTGAAGGCATGTTAAACCTTGCAGAACTCTATGACTCACATCCATACTGTCAACCTTTATTAATTTATTGTGGTGACTTCTTTGTAATAATTGGGGGATTTCCATTACTTTAAATTCACTTGAACATTCAAAATAATATTTCTGAATAAACCAAAAGCCTGTTAAATGAGACTTTTTAAGGTCTAAATGTTTTTCTTTCAACTACTCCCTTTCATCCCCTCCATAAAAAACAGCATCACCTCAGTGAATCAGCAAGTGCATGTACACAGCACCCCTTTAGGAATTAATGTCACATAAAATAAGTTCACACATATCTCTGTAAGTGTTTTCGTTTTGCAGAAAACCAGACTGACAACAGTGAAACAGACTGCTGTTATACAGGGTAGATGTTCCCATCTCAGGCTTCTTAATATTTTTATGTGTTAAAAAATACACATTGAATACCACTGATACCTTTAAGACATCAATCAAGTAGCCAAGTGATCTGAATTCAATTCTCAACCCTCTCACAGGACAACCCTCCCACAGTGGACAAATTATGCATCATGGAATTTTAGCAAGCACTTGGCACTTGACTAAGCTCACCCTTAAGGCACTCAATGGGACTTTTAGTTTTGATAGGGTCAAATTTAGCTGAGCACTGATCACTTCTGAGTATCCCTACCTTACCTTTGATTAATATTATTTTTTAAAGGAAGGATAACAATATGTTCTTGTAGGAAACATTTATTTTGTGAAATATCTTTGTCTATTTCACCAATTAAACTTGAACTTTTTGGTGGAAGGAACAATCTCCTCCTATCAGTGTTACTAAGCCAACTCTCTGGCTGCATGTCTACTACAGATAAGAAAAAATACGTTTCCCAAGACCAGTACTCATGCCACTATTGTGGCAAAGCATGTTTTTATTATTTCAGACACAAATGTTTTTAACTATGTCCTATACCATTTATCCTTGATTAAGCCTCTTCTAGATAGTTAATCATTAATGATTTCTTTACAGTTGCTGTGCAAACAGTTCATTCATGCCTATGACATATCAAATTTCACAGACGTGTTCTTTAATTGGATTCATTTCTTTCTAATCTACTTAAGCCCTCACTACTGTAATGCTTGACTAAATATACATTAAACTCACTTATTTAAACTGCTAAAATAAATTTGAGATATATTCTATGAATAAAAATGTTTGCTTCAGTACATGTAATACCATTGTTATTGTGTACTTAACTGAGCAGCAATTATTGGAAATAGCACATTACTTAGTTATATGATATGCTTGGACAAAAGGATTTGAGAGGATGCTGATTATGTTTTGGCAGAGATTATAAATAAACAGGTTTCTAAATCCTAAGGATTTCTATAGCACATTATAATATGTAATAAGGACAACCAAAAGAAGCTCCTCAAGATTTTAATGAAGGATATTAGATATTTTCACTTCAAAATCCAGGCATATTTTTAGAAATAATAGCCTCATACCAGTTCTCTCCCATCATGGTAAGGAAAATATTTAAAGTATCTTGGCTGTTTTTAACCATTTTAGTATTCTTTGTTTCATAAGCTACAGTAACTGAAAAGTCCACACAAAAATGCATACAATTCTTGTTTCTAGATGCTTAGGAGTTACAAAAGACAATTATGGGCTCCAAATTATTAAGGGTATATACAACACTCTCAATCCATGAAGCTGAAGTATTGTCTTTAAAACCTAGTTTCAGATATTTATTTCTAGAGCTAGTAGCCTAAATCTCCACTTTTGTGAAAAATCCTCTAATTTAGATGTTGCACCACTCACACTTTAAGAAAAATGCACACTCACACAAAAGAAGAATGCATCACATTTCAAAAAGGTCACATAACACAAACTGCCCTGTGTGTAAGCAAATGAACATTACGCAGAAAATTAGGATTATAAAATTGAGGATTATACCTCACACTACACACAAACCCCTCAAATATTGTATATTCTGACCATCCCATCTAAAAACCTTAAAAAGCACATAGTATGACAGCAAGGATGGTGAGCTTGGAACAGCCTCTATGAGAAAAAGTTAAGGAGACTCCTTTGACTAAAAAGGATATTATGAGAACAAAATGAGATCAATAAATTATTAAAAAACAAACAAACATAGACAAAATCATTAGGAAGCAGTTTTTCACTTTGTCTTCTAATACAAGAAGTATAGGCTATGAAAAGAATGAAAAGGTGGCCTTTCACATCAGAAGGAGGCCTTTCTTACCACATTAACTTAAGCTTGGCAAAAGCTCATGTAACTTCAAAAAGTAAACAGATAAATTTGTGGAGAAAATAAAAGAAAACCCACAAAAACATTGACAACTAGTACACTTAAAGATCTCACCTCTTTCAAGTAAGTCATTTAAATTTCTTGAAGACTGGAAGAAAGTGCTAGGGAAGCATTACTTGTTCTATTTTTAAACTCTTTCCAAAGTATTTGCCATGGTCACTATCAGCATCTATCTGACCCTGTACACCAGTTCTTACATTATACTGTATACCACAGTAGTTTAGCAATTTCATACTTAAGTTCCTTTGAAACAGTGCAGTGAAGAGTGATCCTGACAATTTGTTGTTATTACTTTTAATAATTTACCGTAAAATTGAATTTATTGACAATTTGGATTTTATCCCCTCCTCTGTGTTGCCCAGAATTAAAGCTTTTGTTGTGACAACCTTCCTAAGATCCTAAGGTGAACACTTGGAAAAATTAGTTTTTCTGTGATGACTTTCTGGAAAAGCTTCTGTGACCTGGGAATAGTTTATTTGAAAAAAAAACAATGTGTTTGTTAAATGGTTTACTGTTCATTCTACTTGTTCCTCCTTGGGAAATTTCCTATCTGTGTGCCTTGTAACATACTTCTCTGTCATTCCAGCCTGCTGGTTTTTAATCAGCTGTGTCTCATAGTGAGGAGGCATGTTTTGTCCAAAAGGATTCATGAACTTTCTCTGGTGCAGAGGTCCCATTTAGAGTAGAACCCTTTCTCTTTCATCAGAAGAGTCCTTTCTTGTCATAAACCTTTCATCTTCCTCGGAAGAAGCAAGGTTTTTCCGAAGTGAAAATGTTTCCAATTCACTTATCTGTAATTCCCCAGCTTTGGCCAAGGGAAAGTCCTTTGCCCCTGAGGGCCACTGTGTGCCATTATCTGCCCACAATGCAAGCAACCACAATAGGATGCATAATAAATGCTTTTCAAGCAAACTTTGTTTGCTTAAATTTTAGAGGAAGTAAGGGGAAGAAGACAGGCAAGGACTTGCAAGTTTTGACATTTGAGGAGGGATTTTTTGAGTTTTTTACAAATTAATATACTTATTTTCTCATTTGATTATTTGTACCCAATTTAGACTGCCTTCTAGCTCCGCTCCTTCCCACCCACAGCCAAACCTCTAATGCAGCTAAATCCCACTCACATTACTTGCCACTTGGGTCTAAGGCTCTGCTCGTGCCCAGCTCAGGCTTGGTCATTCAGCTTTTATAGACATACAATGTATAAAGTGCTTATGTTGGTGAAACAAGAGACAAATATCAAGAAAAGCCACTATCATAAGGCTGTAAGATTACACATAATACTACATCTTATTTGATACTTTTGTGGTATTCACTGATTCTATGTCCTCAAAGTGTACATTATACATGGCTATATTTGTTAAGTGGGTTCATTAAATGTTAAAATTGATACAAGATAATCTACTTGACTATCTAGACACTCTGGGCCACAGAGCAAGTTAAATCTCCATATATTGTGCAACTACTGCTGACCCCATGCTTTCTATCCAATTCAGAAAAGCGACATTTTTAATGGCAATGTTTTTTGACAATACTCCTAACAACAACTCATTATTAACATACACAGTTCCAGAATATGAAACCGAAGAGTAAGTCTCCAGTGAGTTGAATGGTTGTAAGTAATGAAATAATTACAAAGAATACCTACTATTTCTCAACAAATAAGTAAAAATCATTTAATAAAACATAATAACATCTATCTACAATCTTCTTTAGAAATTTAGATCTATCATCTGACTAGTACGCTCTTTGTCTAGGGCAAGCAGGGGCCTTAGCTGGCCCTATGTTGTCACTGCTTCACATGCACATTTATCAGGGGTTTCTAGATGCCTAGAAGTGTCTCTGACAAGGACTCTGTACGTTCCCAAAAAAATGTCCACAGCATACATGCAGATCGCCTCCACTGCCGTACAAAAACTGTCATTGGACCAACACTGCAGCTAATCTGCAGCTGCACTAAATGAACATTTGATTTGGGTTTGTACAACAAGTCCAGTATATCATAAAGTATGAGATTTATCATACTTGTGGCGACCACTTCTGTAGAACATATGCAGCAACTCCAGTGTATCACACCTGTGCAAATGCTACTGTGCACCTTGTCTCCTATTGCTTTCTTGAACTCACTAGACAGCATGCTGGAAGACCTAATTGCCTATTTCCATGTTAAGTTACACAGTTGTAGTCACATGGATATACAGTTTCCTTTGGACTGAAGCCACATCGCCACCCTCGCTGCTGGTTTTCACAGACTAGAAAGCACCAAGGAGGCAGATCATCTTTCAGAAGATGACACTTTTTATTTAATTCTCCTACTCACAGCTCAAGATCGACAGAATTATTTGGGGTAATATTTTTCAGCAGCTTGGCTGCAAATGGCAAGATGCTATCAGGCTATTTATGCCCAAATCTAGTCTTTATTTGAGCAAATACACAACTGAGATATGTCTTGTGAAGCAGTAATTAAAGATTTTTTTTGCTTGTGTGTACAAAACAGTGTTTGGAAATAGCAAGAGAAAAATAGCATGCATTGTCTTTGGGTGGATTTCAATTAACCGGGGCCTAAGTCAGAGGGGTAGAGTTTTCTATCACAACAGCCCAGGATGCCAGCTGCCAAACATAGTACAAGAGACGATAGAAATCCACAGGCTACTTGGGAACAGGCTGCCTTCAGGGCAGGCTGGGCATGTTCACTTCCTGACAAACAACACAGATGTAAAAACACTGAGTATTGGATTGGTTTAAAGATCTTCAGTCTAGGTTATGTCAAAATATCCACACAATGCTAGGGATATAGCCAAACTTTAGTTAGCCAGGCATTTGAGTTTCCATAGCTGCACTGAAACTTCATCAGATAATAGCTGTTATTTTCAGCATTGCTGCCCCCAAGATTTATATGCAGTGGTTTGTAGCTGAAAAACTACGGCTGTTCTTTATTAGGTCCCAATTCAACACAGTAACAAATGCGTCCTTCAAGCCATCTCTATTTGGCAAAGCCAAGGAATATTCTTATTCCTAAGCATGTGCCTAAGGGTTTTGTTAGTTGGTTTTTATTTTTTATTTCAAAACTGAATTCACTAGGATATAATCGTGTACTGAAAGTTATGTCTAAGCATTATTTGAGCCTGCCATGTGCTCAAGTGCTTTAGTAAATCAGGACTTCTGCAGTTTAATTGTACTAAGTGGATGATAACAAAAGACAACAACAGAAATAAATTGCCTAACTGTGTTAAAGATCATGTGATTGACTCCAGACTTCAGTCATCCCAAGCCTTCAGAAAGGTCAGACGCTATACCCTTGTTCACACAGAGCAATGCCTGCCTCCATAAATAGTGTCATCAAAGTGAAAGGGGCTGCCTCTGAAGTAACCTACTGAGTATGAACATGTGTGCTGGAGCCTGGCCCATGCTGTAAAGTACAAAAGAGAGGTGAGGGAAGGAGAATTAGATCTTAAACAGATACTTGCTACTGTTGAATGGACAAGGGAGCTTTGTTTGTTAACAATTTAGACTACGCTGAAGTGCCATATTTGGGTGTATACAAATGAAAACTATCAAGAACACCATAATGTGAAGATCTTATTTTAGAAATTTAGTAACTTATTACACCTGTTGTATCTTGTGATAATTACAATGAAACAACATGGGAATCAGAGCAGTACCGAGATGCAGCACAGAGCAGCTAGAGCAAACATGCAACAGATTAAGGGAACAGAAGCAGAGCAAGTAAAATTGTAAACCTGCTTAAGGAACACACTGTTGTTACAAGAGCAGGAGCTAGTTCTACACCCAGTTTTGTGCAGAGTATTGAGAGGGTGATAGCATGGAGAGGAATCCTTTGGTAGCAATTTTACTGCTTGGCCTGCCTCTTCTGCACAGCCACTAACACAATGACAAGACACAAATGTCATGTGATAAAACCATCAGATACTCTTCCAACTGCCTCACTTGTCTTCAGCTATCTGAACTATCACAGAGAAGTGAACATAACCTTAAACTCCATGGCCTATGATCAGCCCCCCTCTACCATGCAGGAGGGCCACTGGGGCTGATCCCCAAAGGAACTGAAACATCCAGCTGCTGTAGTAGTGTTCACAAGCCTCATTTATGCAGTTCAGAGTGCAGAAGGGCAGAGTGAGGATAAAGTGTGAACAACCTCTCTAGCAGGAACAGCTGTGCTACAGCATACAGTCCAATGCTTCCATGTACAGGGAAATCTGGGGCAGCTTACCTTAAACCATAAACTGGGACATTTTAGGAGTAAGAGTTCCTGGAGTGAGCCCCGTACCTTTCATCAGTGGAGTGAGGCAGACAGCTGGAGATAGTAATTGCTTCAGCCACTACCCCTGCTGAATGCGTCTCAAGCCTAGACAAACATTTTACAAGATCTGTAACTCAGCATTTGGCATGAGGGCGTTTCCAAAGGCCTGGAACAGCCGGCACACCAAATGGGAAAAGGATGAAGTGGAAAGCATTTGAAGTAACTTTTCCTCCTTGGAATAGAGACAGAATTTGCAATCCTGAATTTCATGCCCTGTGAGACTATCAGTATGCATATATTTAAATCAATGGCTTTTCTTTCCCCTGTGGACCTGAGATACAGTCCTTTAATTCTTACTCTAGAAAATTAAATTTTCTCCATATAAACAGTGACTTGTAGACTCTGGCCCACAATTTTAGTGCCTTGGCTATTACAGGCACCTGGTTTAAATATAAGTATAGAAATTTGGAGTGAATTAAACAAATAGTAGCTAGGAAAGCCCCTACATGAACAAAGAAGAACTGCAGAAACTTATTGTGGACACCTGGAAAAGGCTGTCTCCTATTTGCAAGAAATATATAAACAATGTTCCAGGGAGACAAGCCTGCAATAAAAACTAACGGTGAACTGCACTGAATACTGCACTGAATAGTTCAAGAGGAATCCTTTTATACTTTTTTTTTCATTAAGTCTTATACTTCCCAAGCATTTTGAAATGTTAAGACAATTTCTTTATATATTTACACGGCTAATCAAACCATGTGAATGATGGTAGGCTTTCCAGTCTTAGGAAATATACACTGCAGATTGAACAGAAAAATTGGAACCCAGTTTTGTGTACAATTAAGCAAATGGAAAAAGTCCCCTTAATACAGAGAATTATAAAGGAAAAGCATCAGGTCACATTTGTTTCTACTGATTACAACTATTTAAGAAAAAAAATGCATTATCCAGTTAAAGTAACTAAGTCTTATTTCAAGTATTAAAGTTAGATGGCTAAGCTTATTCATCTATCTATTCAGCTATCTGTAACTAGTTCCACTAATGATATGAGAAAGCGTGTGCAGGATTACTTCTGCAAGTAATAACTTTCCTGGTGTATTTGCTATCCTACACACTCCATCACACACTGGTGAGATTCAAAAGAACATACCTTTGACTGAGAGGAGGACTCTATGACAATTACAAATAGGTCAGTTTGAGAGAAATGCTTAAGAAAGATAGGCCTGTAGGTGTGGAAATACAGTTTGTGGATTCTCCCATTGACTAGGAAGAGAAGGAAGTGAAACCTCATGTCTCCGAGACAGACTAAAAAGAGGATTTCTTTGAAAAGCTATTAAATATTTCACTGTAACTATCCAAAATTATGGGGAAAGATTTGTTTCCACCTGATACACAAATTGCCCTAAAGTCTGCTTGATAGGCCAGGGATGACTGTTTTCCAAGTCTAAGCCATCACACATAATAATACCACATCGCTTATACAAACATTTTAAACCTTATATATCATTTTATACCTGGTAGTACATAAAGCTATAAATGGTGATAATAATTTAAAGAAGAGTGTAGATACAATTAACAGTTAATTTATTCTAAATTGCATTTACCACATCCTTAAGTAAAACAGTCATCAACATGCCAGTTATTTGTGAAATAATCTTTCAGACAAATTGCATTCCATTTGCACTTCTAATCAGCCGGTTACATAATGCAATGTGAAGAGGTCAACTGGAACTGTATCATATACGTACTGTATCATCAGAACAGAAATTAATCACTATTAGGTACCTAATCCATGTTATCTGTGTATGTTACCACTATTGCTACTCTTTTAAACACTAAAGGATAACGAAATGTATATAGGGAAGCTTTCTCTGGGGGCAAATTATTATAATATTTGCTCGTGCTCAAGAAGTCAAAGGATTTGCACTTTGCATTATCCATTTGTTTAAAGGGTGGCTGTTTGCGATCTAAATATAAACTGAACTTCAGCAGTTGCACTCACTATTAATTGACTCTTACTTGAGTCCCTTTAAGTGATAAACATGCACGGCTAATAATCAATGATATGGCAACTGTGTGTACAGAACAAATAAGAAAAGAAACAAATATTCTGTGTCTGTACTCACATATGTCAAGCTGAATACAAAGAAGAGCAAATATGTGTGCTTTAAAGCTGGAGTCCTTAAAGGTCATTTATATCAATTTTTGACACACTGATATTTTGCTTAAAAAATAACCATCCATCCTGTTGCTAAAATGCCGGTGCCACTGCACCTATTTAGTTCAGCATATATACTCAGTACAAACATTTGTTCTCAAGCCAGTTTCTCGAAGCTTGGGATTTATGGAATATGGAACTTACTCCTTTTTTTATTATTACTTTCTTAACTGGAGGGTGGGAGGTCCGTTCTGCATAAGCGCTATTCTCATTCTTTCCGTTTTCATCATTAAAATCACTCAGGGGAGCTAGGAAGCTACAAGGCAAGAGATTCTCGCTCTTGCTACCCAGCCTGCACAGAAACTAGTCCTCCAGACCAGTTTGCCACTTAAGCCACTAAATACCCGCTCCTTTCCAAAACATTAGAGCATTCATGTTCCTCATAACAGTGAGAAAAAGCTTCTCATCCCACGAGCAAACTGAAAAATCTCATGGGGCTTTCCCTGCGTGACAAAGTACTGGGAGAGGGGACCGGTGACCCAACAGGTCAAAAACCTGCACTGTATCTCCCAGATCTTATGATCCCTTCTGCTATTTTACTTCAGTTCAGTGAAAAAGACCGACATTTCCTATTTTCAAAGGAATCTTCGGCGACGGGTGTCCCACCTTTCAAGCTCCACCCTGCAACCCCGAACGCAACTCTTTGTTACTTCAAAACACAACCCACCTACTTTGCACTTCTTTTGTTTTCTCCTCCCCTTCCGTACACGAGAGTTGATATGCAAAAGTTTGTCTTTCATAAGCACATTATTCATCGCTGGGTTTATGAACACAACTAGGCTGCAGCGGGCAAACCTGTGCCTCTGCCAAGAACCGCATCTGCACATTTGAACCGTGGTTCTGCCAGGCACCCCGTGCCGGGTGGGTGAAGCATGGGAGGAACCCGCCGTAAACACACGTGCACCTCGGCTGTTCCTGGTTTACTGGGGTAATCCAGTGTCATCCTTAAAGAACTGCAGTAGCTATAGGATTTATACCGGAATAAAGTATATCAAAGACTTGCATATTTTGAATGCTACAGGACCTTTATTCGGCCCTCCTGGAGTGGAGCCTAACTCACAGCAGAGGAAAACATCAAGTCCTTGTAACCTCTCCTTTCCTCCTGTATTTTCACCGCCTATCTTCCTCATTCGACTTGTTGATTCTGAATACCTCATTAAGACAATTAAGTCTTAAGTACAAGGAGTTCAGCATCGCCCCGCCCGATTCTCCCACCATGAACCTTTCTCCAACCGCATCCCTCCACGCCAGGTTACCCATTTGGGAGGCTGACTATATCTCACTTAAAAAAAAAAAAAAAAAAAAAAAAAAAAAAAATACAAACACAAAACAAAAAAACCCCCATCCCTTCCACTGCTTACAAGTACACAGCAGGCCCTGTTCTACTCATTTATTTTTCGCAACGGCAGGCTAGCCACAGGTGGATAATAATACTACCATGGAAGCTACGCCCGTCCCCTGGAGCCAAGGCAGTGATTTCAGCAGCAGCAGCCTTGATACAGAAGCAAACAGGACGCGGTCTCTTTTGCAGCGCCCTAATGAAGAGCCAGGCAGGCTTGTTGAGACCTCGAAGACCTAAACATACCAAAACTAGTCGTGGTGCCTGCACTGCAGCCACCGGCAAGCACATTACAGTTGTCACAGCTAACGATGCACCTCCCACCATTTAGCGTCCGCATTTTAGCTGCCCCGGCTCCCTCTCCGCCCTCTCGCCGTCCTCGACACTCGAGGCAATTAAGCGAAGAGTACAAGAGAAGCCTTACACCGAGGTGTAACGAAATCGTGCCGCTACGTAACCTAGGAAAGATCTCTTGAAAGAAAAACTATAGTCGTCTTAACATTTCAGCCTGGTTGAAAACAGGTTTAAATAGAACCTTGTTCTTAAAATCCATATACCCGTACGGAAATGTAAAGACACTGCCTCTAGCGAAAAACTAGCTGAGGCGGAGGACTCGTGGTATTTTGGTACCGCTCCTGAGGAGGAAGCCGGTTACCCTGCAGTAACGTTATGGGGGACAGAGGGAGCAGTAAGTACCAGGGCTTCCCGTGCCCAGCTTCCAGGGGTCGGGGAAACCCCTCTGGGGACCGCAGCCGCGGGGCGCTCAGGGACTGTGCGGCGGGTCGACGCGCACCTTGAGCAGCCGGCCGTGGAGGAGCAAACGGGCACAAACCATCTGACCGCTGTGGGCCAGGCCACTTCGAGCCGCTGGTAGCCACCCTGGGCTGGTTGCACCAGTGCTGACCGCGACACTGGAGCACAAGCAAGGGCGAGGCGAGCACATGCTACAACCGGTCCCGCTGCTGGAAAACAGCTTCGAGGGCTTTATCCGACTGGCCCCCACACGACCCTGATTGCTTTGCAGTGCCAGCCTGAAATGCTGGTGCGGGGTTGGTCAGCCCGGCAAGCAGGGGGACAGATCGAGACAGATCCTCAGCTGACTTTAAGCAGATTCGCCAGACTATTTCATTTCCACGCGGGTCATTTGAGGTAGAGTTCCTTGATTGATGTTCACGCTTTGGGGATTAAAGGAGGGGGAAATGACCGATAATCTCTGGTGCTCATAGAAAAACATGTAGCGTTTCTGGTGCAAAACGACTCTAGCATGCTAGCTGGCTTTGGGTTCCTTGATTCTTAGCGTTACGATACGCTGACTTCTGTCTTTGCAGTTCCCCGTTCACTTAAAGCAGGTGCTTGGCCTCAACTGAAAAGCATAAACCGTGAAAAAATGCAGAGGAGCTGGTATAAGGAAAACGGACAAATGTACTGAACAGCTAGAACAGAGGTGATGATGCCTCTGTTGATCCAGCTCCTTTCTGGGTGAATGCCAGAGGATTACGCCGACGCGCCCCGTATCCCTTTTTAGGGCAAATAAAAGGGATTTTCTTTAAAGGGGAATAGCAGGTTACTCCCTACACCAGAGTGCTCACCCAAATGTATGCTTTTTTTTGCAGGCACAGTAACTCCTGCATTATCACCTTACATACCAAAGTGATTACGTCCTAGTAATGCAGGCGCAGTTCTCCTCACCCCCTTCCCCACCCCAGCAGCCGCTCCTGCACACATGACCAGAGCCGTTACCTCCCTACCGACCCACTTCATTCTGGGAAGAACGTCTTAAATTCGGCCACCAAACCACTCGCCGCTTGCGCATACACGAAACGGGCAGCGGCAAGATGGTGATGCTGCTATTGCCGCAGTTTTAGTTTAGGGGAGGGTTGTGCCTCTCAGACGTTTCCAACACCTACATCGGCCTCCAGAATAAAACATGAGCAGAGGATTATTCAGCCTCTAGAATCAACGAGGTACTGCCGACCTGACAGGCTCTGTGATCCTAATGAAGCATCAGTGCTGCCGCTGGAAGCTACTGCCTTGTCCAGAGGAGATGCTAACAATCACAGTGATAAACACTTCAAAACAGTCCCGCCGAGCTTCCCCTCCCTCACTGGGCCTCTGTGTTTCAGTTTAAACAGCAGAGCTAGAGCACAACATAGCAATCCCCAAATACAAGGAGATACCCTGAGATACCCGTTATCTCAGCAGTCACTCCGATTTTTTTTTTTTTTTTTTTTTTTTTTTTTTTTTTTAATGTAACTGACCCTTCTGGTCACCAACTTTCTTTGTGGTTCACTGTAAGGATCGTTCTCCAAGAACAAAAAAGAAATCTCAGAGCTTTGATAGAGACTCTGGATGAAATTAAGAACTTCAAACTCCAGATTTTTGAAAAGAAAAACAGATGTCCTGTTTGTTGAGTATAAATAACTCCGTACGTGGAAACCTTTTTTTCTTTTCTTTTCTTTTTTTTTTTTTTCTTTTTCCTTACGCTGCATTAAATTTTATTTAATGCTGGGTGCATTTAAATTATAAAAAAAAAAAGGGGGGGGTGGGGGAAGGGGAGAAGGCAGCAAAATATATGGGTGACAAACCTCTAAATCTTTTCCCTTCTCGACAGAGAAATAAACAGGCAGACGGGAAACCCTTCATCTAGATGAAAGTGTTCAATGTGTTTCCTTGCAGACCTGACGAGACTGCCCTGGTCAGTGCGACGGCGAGGGGGCTCAGCAGCCGTCATCGAGGAAGGGGGGAGCGTTGGACGGGAGGAGCAACAGCCGGGCCCGGTCCGAAGCGCTGCCCTGAGCGGGACGCGCAGGTGCCCGCTACCGGGCTCTCGGCTCGGCCCCATTCGGCTCCGCGCAACTTGGAGCGGTCCCCAAGCTGACTTACGTGAGGACGTAGTTGACGCTGACGATGCAGTGCGGGCGGGAGGAACGGCTGTTGTGCACGATGGTTGCGTAGCTCTGCACCCACACCCAGCCACCGTGCTTGGCCAGGAACCGGTAGTACTTGGTGGTCACTTGCCCTTTTACCAGCACTGCGGAGCACAAAGCACAAAGCGGAGAGAGCCTCAGCGCGGCTCCCGACTCTGTTTTGATCGGCCCTGGGAAGGGGGTGCACCACCCCCAGGCCGCCGTAGGCGTGGAGAGGGATGGGAACCCCTTAGCATCACATCGGAAAGCGGCATGGTCCGAAATCCCCGAGGGCAAGGGTAGCGGAGACCCCCCCGGTGTTCCCAAACCAGAGCTGATCTCTCCCACTCTTTAGTGGCTATTCCGAGAGGTTAGCTGGACCGGGTGAATACAACGGGGAGTTGAATCCCCGCACCCCGACATATTGTCATCGAGATTTAATTCTATAAATCCGGCTTTTGGTTTTATCTCTTCTCGTTACATTCTCTCTAAGGAAACTTACCGGAAATTAATATCCTTTTTATTCATTTATCCATGTATTAATGTCATCGTGATATCAAAATATAATAAAGAACAGCTCTGCGATTCGGGGTCACTACTGCAGTCAAAATTAGATACACAGATAATATTTCTAAGACTTTGTGGAAGTGGAATAAAAAGTATTTGAAGTGAACTGGACATCTGACATTTCTGCAGAGATTTGAGATCTTGTCCTACAACTGGACGCCGAGGATGGAATAGTAGCCTTTCATTGCTGATCCCTTCCACCTCTCTTCTAACTCCATCTCGGAGTTCAGCCTTTAACGACTTGTTTCATTAAAATCTGCTGACGATTTTTCTTCCTCTACCCTACCATGAGCTGTTTTTCCCTGTTCAGACCTAGAGGTAAATCCTATCAAACCCAAAGGTTTGCAGAGGGAGAAGGCGGGGGACGAGGGGCAGGGTTTCTACAAGAACATCATCTCCTTACACAAGTGATGTGCGCATCGCAGGTGGAAGGTGTCACAGCCATGGACGTGGTGGTAAAGAGTCTTCTCTATCAAGTCCTGGGGCTCATAACCTGTTAGCTCAGCTACCCTGCAAGAGACACAAGCAACAAGTATCAGTGGGTGACAGGCCAGGACTGCAGGCCTGAGGGAGGAGGGAGAGGCTAGGGGAATAGATTTGGAAATGACTCCATCTCTACCTGGAATCTAAGAAAATGAGCTTCATGTCTAGGCTGGCCCGAAACATGAACATATTACTGTGGAGCTTGATCTCCGTCACGGCGCTGGGCGGCAGCGAGTGACCCACGGCGACCAAGCCAACGTTTTGATAACAGCCGTCGAAGGGGGACATATCCAAGCTGTACTGGCGGATCTTCAGGTACCCGCTGCAGTGAATGACCTGTCGGAGACACAGGAAAGCTCAGGGGCTGCCTAGCAAGGGGAGGATATGCTGTGACAGGCTTTCCTCCTCGTCGAAGGAATCCAGACAGACCCGCCCACTCCCTCGGGTGGTGCAGATGCGGCCGACGGGTGCCTCGGAGCCGCTACCCCGCGCCACCGCTCCGACAAAGTGACAGTGGCTGACGGCTTTCTGCTTTTTGGTTCGGGTTGTGTTTTTTCCACACAAGAGTTCAGCACTGATGTAAGGCCCATTAAAGTCAATGAGATGTTGTTTGGTTTGGTTGGTTGAGGTTTTTTTTTCCACTGACTGAAGCGGTTTTTGGACCACCTCCTAAATACGCTTTTTTTTTTTTTTTTTCCTTTTCTTTTAAAAAGGAAAATACGCGGAAGTGCCAATCCAGTTACAACTTTGTAATGAAGAGTGTATGTGTGTGAGAGAGTTTACATATGTGCGTGTGTCACATGTGTAAGATATGTCTACTATATAGATCTAGCAGAAGTGATCCGTAGCCAGAACGTGTCTTTGGATGTAGGTATGTATCATTGCAGATGACTGCTGTGTACTTTCACCCTTACTTCTCTCTGTTATTAGAGTGTTTCTTCCCGGAGCAAGTTCAACAGATGTCTTGTGCCACGTCGTGGCACATCATCTCCTTGGGTTATAGGCACCCACCACTCTCCGGCGTTGTGCATCTGACACAAAAGCGGGGAGAAGGTAAGAAAGCAGGGGCTGTCTCCACCGTGAAGCCCTGAGCAGAATACCCAGCCAAAACCTTTTACTTGAAGAGCTGCCCATGAAGCTGACGAGTTACTCAATAAAGAAAGAAATTAACCCAGGGGTCCCATTGTGTCACCTGACAGCTTCCACGGACACCTCGAGAACGTTAGTAGTTGTGCGAGGCTGCGTTTCAAAAGCAAAATAAACCAAAACCAAACAACTACAAATATATATATATATATATATATATATACACCAAACAAAAAAACCCAACACAAACACAACAACAACAGCAGAACAAACCAAAACCACTCGGAGTTCGATTACCCTGGTTTTGTGGTTTGAGCTCTTTAACCTGAAACTCCGAGAGAAATTCTGGTTCTGAACCACATGAAAGAGAGCCGGGCTGGGACAGCCCCTGCGGAAAATGACTCATCGCCACTCGTGTTCCCATTGTCACTGCCCACCCCGTGTGCTCGGCATTACCGGAGCAGGGGCGCAGGAAGGCTGGGGAGGAGTGCTGGGTGTGTCTTGGCCTTGAGCACGCACCTTGTAGCCCCCGCAGGTCAGGCCTGCGTTCCTCTTGGCCAGGACGCACTTCATCCTCAGGAAAAAGGACCTCTCGATTTCGTATTCTGTGAAGGGGAAAAGGCAGAGGTGGGATGAGCCGCGGGCTCCGCCGCCACTGAGCGGTTTCGTCCGCGGCCGCGCAGACCAGGCGGGGACAGAGGGCTGGGTACTTTACCTTGCACAAAGTGTGAATGGTAGGGCTGGTGGGCTGTGAGTACCGCCGTCATCTCATCGTGGTCGGCAGGGTGGATGTACTCGTAAATGCTATTGCCGGTCAGCTCTACCTGTGAGAGAGGAAGGGGAGGTGTGGGGGTGTGAAGGGATTCATCGTCGGCACCGCTCTCACTCACCGCACGCATCTCCCCTGTCAGCTGGGGGTTGGGGATCAGGCAGACACGGGGACTACAGGTGTGTGTGTCGTCCCGTGTCCCCTTCCCCCCACACCCCCCCCCCCCCCCCCCCCACCCCCCCGCACCCCCGACCGCCCCCTCGG